>JAVJIF010028489.1:0-48990 GCA_038442645.1 Agave tequilana | reverse complement strand
ATTTATTGTAGATTTCATAGCTATTTTTTGTACATGTTGTGCTTATCTATATGTAACAATATTATACATATACAAGAGTATTTAATGAAAGACTATCAACTTCTCATTCAACAAGAAATAAACAGTAATTGTGGGAGAGGCTTGTTATTTAAGTGTTTTTGTTTGCTCATTTGTAATATATAATGATCATATTATTTGTATTCTTACATTCTTTTATGATGAGTTTTAGGTTTTGATCTTATTTCTTATGTTTTTTATGAATATATTATTTATTAGATATTATATTTCATTTTTATTTTTGCAATTGTTTGTCCTTCTTTCTAATAGGAACATGTTATGTTCACATATTCGGACTGAGCCTTGATTGTAGGCTTGGTAAACTTTTTAGATAATATGCCTCAACTATGTACCATCCGCACTCAAAAAAAAAAAAAAAAAAAAAAAAATAGAAATGTGTAATATGATTTATGTATGTTTTGGAGGACTATTGTTTATGGTGGTTATTGAAGATTTCAGAAACCATAAGGAGGCATAAACTGGACAGTTCCAACAATTTTCTTTGTAGGAGCCACCAAAGGGCCAATGGACATGCTATTATAATAAATTTACCCCAATTCTCTCTTATATATTAAGACTCTTTCGTTAACATTATCATGATGTGCACCTGTCTTTAAAAACTCGAAAGTATACTCACAACCATAACTCATTTACTAAAGCACTCAAATTACAAGTTGTTTAATCAAAAGTGTTACTAAATAAATTATATGTAATCTCATATTTTCACCTAATAGTTGTTTCCATCTGAATACCTCCACATCAAAATATTGGTAATTTTCTGCAAAAATCTATTAGTTATTAATGCATGACCTCTATGGCTTTGTGTTATATTTCAAAAATAAAAGAGATTCAAATGCTAATAATTTGAGGATCACTAGACATTAAGGGAAGACAATCCAGATGTTGACCTAACTTAAAGGTTAAAATTACAAACCAGTCATGCAGTAGAAATGACATGCTTGGATCTGCATTGAGAAGTCACATATTACACAGTATCAATAATTTCTTTCACCGGTATTTTTCACAAATGCATTCATGTCTTCTCAGGAAAGGATAATGATCTGCAAGAAAAAGGAGATAACGATGGTTAGAATCTGAAGCTACAGCATATGCTGGCAATTTATCTTGAGAAGAGTGGAAATGTTGTGTTGTAGCATATCTGTGTTCTTGTGCTTGATAATTTATTTTACTTCTTTGCTGATAACCCACCTACTGTTTCTCCTTTGCAGAATAATACCAAAAATTAGTGCTAAATATTTTAATTCACTGAAACTTTCATGCAAATTGGTATTTCTTGATGAAATTTCTTCTTGACGGACTACCTATGTTTCTCTGATAAAAGATATTTCCTTATTTTAGAAATTGAATCGGAAGCTTGTACATATAAGCGTTGGGCTGGTATTCATGCTATTTTGGCCCCTATTCAGGTAATTAGATGCCTCAAAAGGTTTTCGTTTGTTAATCTTATTGTATGTCTAATTTACTTTTCCCGGGTCATCTTAGTTCTGGAATGCAGGCACCATTTCTTGCAGCATTAGCTCCAGGGGTAAATATAATAAGGATGCTGTTGATGGGGCTTGGGGTATGGAGAAATGAAGCTATGGTGAAGTCAATAAGTCGACATGGAAACTATAGGTATCGACTCCATACATAGCTTTTACAGCTAAGGTTTAAGGTTTATCTATTATTTGTTTTGTTTTCTTCTTTTCTTTTTCTTTCTGCTAGGAGTAGAAAGTAATTTCTTATCTCATTTACTGACTTTATGCATGATGACATTTTACTTTTGTTTCTGACATTACGACCATTACCTCTGCTTACCCAGAGAACTTCTCAAGGGGCCATTGTACTATGCCTGCACTATAACTCTAGCTACCTCGGTTTTCTGGCGAACATCCCCCATAGGAATAGCTGCAATCTGCAATTTGTGTGCTGGAGACGGTATGCATCTTGCTTGCTTCATATTGGAAAATTCATTTGCCTAATTAAAAATTGTGATTAGCCCCTTCGGGCTGTGATAGCTTGTGGAAGGGAGAGTAGTTCCGGGAGATGTGGAATAGCTTCTTTCTTCTTTTTTTTTTTCGTTTTTCCCCAAAACCTCACACAAGTTGTCACTTTGTAATTTACAATCACTAATTCAAGGTCCCGAGACTTAATTCTAGTTGCAATAACCTCTGAGCTATATAATATCTCTGATATCTTTGATGTCAGGTCTAGCTGACATAGTAGGAAGGAGACTTGGAAAGAAGAAATTTCATACAACCCTAACAAAACTATGGAGGGCAGCTTCGCGATGGCAGTTGCGGGTTTCATAGCATCGATTGCGTAAGCTCTAGCGGGGTTTCACGTTATATTAACTGATCTTGGATCTTTTGCGAACTGTTTGCTATTCATATGCCACCATTCTTCAGGTACATGCGCTACTTCTCGATGTTTGGGTACATGGAAGAGAGTTGGGGACTGTGCGCGCGCTTCCTCTTGGTGTCTCTTGCTGCAGCATTTGTCGAGTCATTGCCCATAAGTTCAGAACTGGATGACAATTTGACTGTGCCATTGACATCTTTACTGGTTGGTGGCTTGTTTTCTAGTGATGTGTGATATGATTTCATGGCCTAATGCTGTAATCCTACAAGGAAACAACAATGTGTTATAAGTAGATTTTGTTCTTTCAGTGCAGTAAGTTCAATTTTTTGGTTTCATATGCCAAAGTGAAAATTTGTTTAGATGGGATGTGAGAACTTGGTATGCATGCACAGTACAACATCAGCAGTGAGATTGGTTTTGAGTAGTTTTGTTTTTCCAAGTACCAGAGCACACTGCAAGTGTGTGGAAGGATGACTTTAATGTTTTACATAAAATAGTTTGTTTGTTGAAAAAGGAACCTTAAAAAAGGAACAAAAGGTTCCCTTAGAGTACATTAAAGTCCAGCTGAGTGATATGCTCTCTAAATTTTCTTCAACAAATCTATGTACCAATTGTTAGAGAAAGGTTTAACTAGAGTAAACCTTTAAATTTATGTAGAGAGACAGATTTATGTAGTAATTTACAATCCTCCAAATAATTTTGACTTGAGCTAAAAGCTTAAAACCCTTGAGATCCAAGCAAAGTGAGATGATATTTAATTTCAAGGGCATCCTCGGGTGTATGTTTTGAAATATATATATATATATATATATATATATATATATATATATATATATATATATATTGTAAATCAGCTGGCACAGGAGGTAACTCCCTCTTATGTCGCACTCAAAAATCGTATTTTCCGAGTGAATTTTCAAGATCCGATCGCACATTATCATCTTCATATTCTAAGATATACATATATAAAAAATCAAGTGATTTGAAGTTCGTTTACTTATTGATCTAATCGTTCCATTTTGTTCTATTGTTAAAAAACCGTTAATGTTTGAACCAAAAAAAAATGGAGTAAACAAACTTCAAATCACTTGATTTTTTATATGTGTATATCTTAAAGTATGAAGATGATAATGTGCGGTCGGATCTTGAAAATTCACTCAGGAAATTAATTTTGAGTGCGACATAGGAGGGAGTTACCTCCTGTGTCAGCTGATTTACATTTCTCTCTCTCTCTCTCTCTCTCTCTCTCTCTCTCTATATATATATATATATATATATATATATATATATAATATATATATATATATGGGTTACTGTACCTCAGCCGGCAGGCTGAGAGAGTTTCTCAGCTGGCAGGACGTGGCAACATCATAGCCACATACCTGTCATAAATTTTGGCGGACAAAAAGATGAAAAATCCTGCCTAATTTAATGTCAGTCATGTCAGCATTGTATCTTTCGAAAATACCCTATGTCACATATTTTTACCTTATGTAAAAAGTTGCCTTTCAAAAAAAATTTCAGCTCTAAAATTTCACCCGATCATTTTGTTTAAAAAATTTTGTTTAAAAAATATAAATTTACAGACCTGGTCGCAGTGTCGAACCGGGTCGCAGTTTTTTACATTTGTACTGTAAATGACTGCGACCTTGGTCGCTGTGTCGTTCCGGGTCGCAGTTTTTTACATTTGTATTGTAGATGACTGCGACCTTGATCGCTCTGTCGTCCCGGGTCGCAGTTGTTTCAATATTCGTTGTAGTGTCATACGACCATGGTCGCAGTGTATTTAACGTCATCTGTTTTTTAATTCCCTAATCGCAGTTTGTTATGTTTGCAGTGTACACTGTAGATGACTGCGACCTTGGTCGCAGTGTCGAAACGGGTCGCAGTTTTTTACATTTGTATTGTAAATGACTGCGACCTTGGTCGCAGTGTCAAAACGGGTCGCAGTTTTTTACATTTGTATTGTAGATGACTGCGACCTTGGTCGCAGTATCGAAACGGGTCGCAGTTTTTACATTTGTATTGTAGATGACTGCGACCTTGGTCGCTGTATCGTCTCGGGTCGCAGTTTTTTTTACATTTGTATTGTAGATGACTGCGACTTGGTGGCAGTGTTTTAAAAATTATTTGTTTTTTATTCTCTTATAATTTTTAAATAATCATTGGTCTAAATTTTTTTATTTTCTAAATCTGACAACGAGCGGTCAAAAAATTGTCTTGTGGGGAAATAATAATAAACAATAACGAAAGTTACCGAAAGAGTAGCTTTTCATAAGGGGTATTTAGTAATTTAACTTCTTCCTATAAGCGGGCCGCAATTTACTAGGGTGACAAAATTGAGCCACGTCACCGCAAGCTGAGAGAGTTCTCTCAGCTGCAGGCTGATATACATTTTTCTCATATATATATATATATATATATATATATATATATATATATAATATATATATATATATATATATATATATATATATATATATAGGGATTACTGTACCTCAGCCCGCGGGCTGAGAGAGTTTTCTCAGCCTGCGGGCGTGGCAACATCACCGCCCCACATCTGTAATAATTTTGGCGGGCAAAATCCTGTAAAATCCCGCCCAATTTAATGCCAGTCACCTCAACATTGTAATTTCCAAAAAATACCCTCCCTCACAACTTTTTACCGACCTTGGTAGCAGTCCTCAGAAAAAGACTGCGACCTTGGTAGCAGACCTTGGTAGCAGTCCTCAGAAAAAGACTGCGACCTTGGTAGCAGCAGTCCTCAGAAAAAGACTGCGACCATGGTAGCAGTCCTTAGAAAAGACTGCGACCGTGGTAGCAGTTCTCAGAAAAAGACTGCGACCTTGGTAGCAGACCTTGGTAGCAGTCCTCAGAAAAAGACTGCGACCTTGGTAGCAGTCCTCAGAAAAAGACTGCGACCATGGTAGCAGTCCTTAGAAAAGACTGCGACCGTGGTAGCAGTTCTCAGAAAAAGACTGCGACCTTGGTAGCAGTCCTCAGAAAAAGACTGCGACCTTGGTAGCAGTCCTTAGAAAAGACTGCGACCGTGGTAGCAGTTCTCATAAAAACACTACGACCTTGGTAACAGTCCTCAGAAAAAGACTGCGACCTTGGTAGCAGTCCTTAGAAAAGACTGCGACCGTGGTAGCAGTTCTCATAAGTACTGCGACTATATTAAAAATCATTAAATATCAAATCAGATAAAAAAAATTAAAGAAGCAGCATTCACTGTCTTTTATCGAAAAAGTAGCTTTTCATAAGGGGTATTTGGTAATTTATTTCTTTCGATAAGCGGGCCGCAAGTTAGTGGGGTGCAAATTGAGCCACGTCAGCGCAGGCTGAGAGAGTTCTCTCAGCCCGCGGGCTGATATACATTTTTCTCATTATATATATATATATATATATATGAGAAAAATGTATATCAGCCGACGGCTGAGAGACTCTCTCAGCCTGCGGTGACGTGGCTCAATATTTGTCACCGCACTAACTTGCGGCCCGCTTATAGGAAGAAGTTAAATTACTAAATACCCCTTATGAAAAGCTACTCTTTGGGTAACTTCCGTTATTGTTTATTATTATTTCCCCACAAGGCAATTTTTTGACCGCTCGTTGTCAGATTTAGGTTATTATTTATTATTATTTTTTCCCCTTTTTTTTGCCGCTCTTTATACGATTTAGGTTATTGTTATTATTTTCCCCCCTATTTCCTTACCTCTCTTTGTCAGATTTAGGTTCTCCTTTTCAGCTTGCGATAAACTTTTTTCTGAAAATATCATTTTTTTAAAGTAATTTTTATCCTTTTTATTTAATTTCAACGTCTGAGCATTCTAATTCCCCGGCCAATTCCGGTCGCAGTCGTAAGCGCTTTCTATCTGGCGATCTAAATATGGAGGATATATCATCTGGTTCAATTTTCTCTCAGAATATTGAAAATATTGAAGGGTTGACATCTTTGCATGCCGATCAACAGGTTTTAATTGTGTCAATTTTTTCCCCGAAATTTCTTAAATATAGAATTTTTCTCTTTAGTATATATGGTACTGCGACCTATAATCACTTGTTCTAAAGTTTCAGAAATGCGACCACGATCGCAATCTTATTTGAAAATAATCTCCGGCTGTGAAATCTTTTTTTGTGACTGCGACCTAAGTCGCATTCCTTGTTCGACGTATAATTTGTTTTACGGAATAGAATAATCACTTGTTTTAATCTTTTTAGAACAGCGATCACGGTTGCAATTTGTTTTTTGTGACCGCGACCCAAGTCGCATTCTTTGTTGTCATAATTCTTACACGTTTCTATGTGAATTATATCCATTTTATATATTCATTTGATTGTTGCACAGTTATTATTCTGTTGTTTAAAAAATATGCTCATACGGATAACTGCGACTACGGTCGCAGTCTTTAGTAAGAAGTAATATAGATTTCATCTCATCTGCGACCTTGGTCGCATTTTTAGAAATTATATTTTAGACGTGTGATATGTCAAAAATATTTATATTTATGTACTTCGTCTAATTGTTTTTGTAGGATATGAATGCATATGGAGAAATGTCTGGAAGCTCAAATAATTTTGTAAGGAAACAGTTTCTCACGAATGTGGAAGCATACAATTTCTACAATTCTTATGTAAGGAACAGAGGTTTTGGTGTGAGAAGAAAAGGAATAGATAAGTCACGGAAGCCTCCTTATGAAGTTATTTGTAGAAAATTTTGCTGCAATAAGGAAGGTGTGAAGAAGTTATGTGACAAAAGACAAGAGGGTCTTACAGTGCATCGTCGAATTGACACTAGAGTAGCGTGTCCTGCTGAGATGCATGTTCGTCTTCATTTTTTTTTTACAAAAGATATTGGGTTGTCACAAAATTTGTTGATTCTCATTCACATGAATTGTCAAGCCTGGATAAGGTACATCACCATTACTCTCACCAGACTCATCGTTCGAAGATTAACAGAAGCATTATGAGCAATTTGGTTGATGTGGGAATGCGCCCTTCAAATATTTCCCGTGTTGTGAATGCAATGAGCCAGGGAGAAGGCTGTGAAGAAGTGAGCCCGCAACAAGTTATTGATTTTACTCGTCAACGTAGAAATAACATTGGCCATGAGTTTATTGCTATTATCCAATATTTCCAAGAGAAAGCCGAGACCGATCCAGAATTTTCTTTGCAAGTGAAGTCGATAACGCGGACACACTTAGAAGCATTTTTTGGGCTGATGGAAGAGCTATTTCCTCGTATTTGAAGTTCTGTGATGTGATTGTTTTTGACACAACATACAAGACTAATCACTTGAGCTTGCCATTTGCTCAATCACTGGAGTAAATCATCATCGACAATCAATTTTGTTCGCCTATGCATTGCTTGCTGATGAGCAGAGGGATACGTTTGTGTGGCTATTCCAAAAATGGCTCAAGTGCATGCATGGAGTTGCACCAAAGTAGATTATTACTGATCAGGATGCCCAGATTGGTGACGCTATCAAGATTGTTTTTCCAACTACTCGGCACCGGTTTTGTTTCTGGCTTGTATGGAAACATATTGCCGAGCAACAAATATCGATGACAAACAAGTATGGAGAAGATATGGTCTCTGATTTTCATGATTGGTACACCTCCCGTGATATAAGCACATGCGAGGAGCGATGGCGTTTGATGAATGAAAAATATCATTTAGAAGAAGAAGAAGACAGCTGGTTGTTGAAGATGCACAGACTGCGCGGACATTGGGTTAATGCATATATCAAGGATGTTTTCTGTGCTGGAATGACAACCAGCCAGAGGTCTGAGAGTATTAATTCCTTCTTTGATGGTTTTGTTAATGCAAACACAAAACTAGTGGAATTTGTTCACCAATATGATAAAGCTGTTGCTGCCCGTCGTACCTCTGAATCTCAACAAGATTTTCAGGGTTTGAATTCTGTGCCCAATTGTACATCGAATCCATATGAGATACATGTTTCGAAGTTGTATACACCGAAGATTTTTCAGTTGTTCCAAAAGGAATGGGCAGTTGTAATGACATAGTTTTCAGAAGAGTTGGAACATGACAAATCTGGATCAAAATATTTGGTTGGTGATTTTTCAGAATCAAAAGACAGCTGGGAGAAGGTCAGTTATGATAAGCGTGAGGAACTTCATGCTTCTTGTAGTTGCTCGTTATTTGAAACAGAGGGTATCCTATGTAGACATATTCTGTGTATTTTGTGGCGCAATCACGTTACACATATACCGGAATCATATATACTTCAGAGATGGAGGTTGGATGCTCGTTACAAAAACGTTACAATTGAAAATGGCATCAGACCTTTTCCCAGTCAAGTCACTCCACGGACGGCTAGATTGTGGACAATTCGTTCAAAATTTAATGCAATTCTTGAGATGGTTGCTGATTCTGATATCCATCTTTCAAGTTGGACACAGTTTTGGAAAGATTTGCCGAAGAAACCACTAGTGAATACAGAGCCATGTCAGGAAATTTTCAGTCATCACAGCCTAAAACTACAGTTGGTTCCAGTGGATCCGTTGTCGTTCTGCGAGATGGTGAAGAATTGAATATACGTGATCCAATTGGTCTTGTACCAACCAAGGGGAGGCCTAGAGCTGCATCCAGACTTAAGTCTGGTTTTGAAGATTCTATATATCAGAAGGAAGTTAAGCATCGAAGATGGGGTAACTGTCAAGAGTTGGGCCATTACAGGACTGGTTGTCCGTTACTGATATTACATTAAACCTGTTAAACAATTTTTTATAATGATTTATGTTTAAAATTCTTACTATTCTTTTTTTAATGGCAGAAGAAGTAGGGTTGAGTTGCGTCCATCTTCAAGGAATAAAGTCTTCATTTTTTCATGAACTGCGACCAGGGTCGCACAGTGTATAGAGATTCATGTCGCAGTCTGCCACTGGCGTGTCATTATAATTAGATTTTATTCTCTTTTTTTTATTTCTATTGTACTATTTTATTAATTAGTTGTATTTAAAGTTTTACTGTTACAAAATTCTCCTATATAGTTTAATTTTTTTTTACTATAACGTAGATAGCGACTTTGGTCGCAGTGTATGTGGTTAATTGCGACCGTGGTCGCAGTGTTCCTATCTCGTTGAACTTGAATTGTTGCTTTTAAAATTGCCCCCGTCTCTTGGTATATTATTGTAACATCTGAATATAGTTGAAGATTCTGCGCACTATTATAATTTCGACATTTTTAGCGCTATGTTTTTTTTAATATTGACTTTCACCTTATATACAACAACTCATTCACTGCGACCCGAGTCGCAGTTGCCTTACGTATTTTTTAGATTTTTTTTGCCTACAGTCGCAGCGTTCCCTTATCTTTTAATTGTAACTTTCATTTTACATTTTCGCCCTATGTTTTTGCTTTAGTCCACTGAACATAAATTAAAAACTGCGATCTTGATCGCAGTGTTGACCTTTTTGCCCATTTGAACGTATTGTCTTGATGTGTACACCAGTTTCATGACTGCGACCAGAGTCGCAGTTCGGTGAAATAAAATTTGTGACAAATATAAAGTATTTCAACCAAGAATAAGTAGTAAAAACTATAATTCACACAATTAACCTTAGAAAACAGGGTTCTATATATATAAAAATCAAAATACAAATTTTAAACTTCTAATCAGATTCGTCATCACCATCATAATCAGCATCGTCATCAAGATTATGACCGCGTTCGTCTTCCGTATCGCTTTCCGTCTCTTCCACCTCTTTACCAACAATCTCCTCTTCACTTTCTTCCTCTTCATGTATGTATTTTGGTTCATCAATGAACTCTCAGAACGGGTCGTCTGTATCAAGCTCATCCTCTGACCCGTAGCGAGGCATCGCTTCAGAACTATACCTCCAATTATCATTAGATGATTGGCTTCTTTCTGGTGAAGACGGTGAAGAAGACATTTTTTAATCTGATTCCGAATATTGAAAGTAACAAGTTTGAGCAAAACCAATTTAGTATGTTTATAATCCTGTCCTGATGACCCTTTATATATTTTTAATCCCGGAATTCCAAAAGGTTTAAGCTCTCAAACCACGTGAATATGTCCCAAATTTATTTTCTACCTTTTCTCAAAAATTGTATACTTCCTAGGTGACTTTTCAGTATCCAAAACAGTTTAAAAGTTAATACTCCAAAACAGTTCATTATTGTGACCACAGTCGCATTGAGAACTGATAAATGATTAAGTAACTGCGATCATGATCGCTGTCTCGATTACAGTATCTCAATATAAGGAATCGCTGTAACTAAAACAGGTCATTAATGCGACTTTGGTCGCAATACAACTGCTAAACGCATGTTTGCTTCTAATATCAGTACGAATTAGTAAAATGCACGTTGTAACAGATGTACAATGGAAATAATCAATGGAATTTATAATAAATAAATGTATAAAAATGTTTATAAATTAAATCAATAAAACAAAAAAATGGCTCAATGAATTCCAATTATTTTTACATTTATAATAAAAAATTGTGGTATATCAATAAATTGTCAACTGTCAGTCTTCAAGTACCATCCTTCTTATCATTTCTGTTTGTTCATCCCAACTCTTCTCTCTATCTGCAAGTATCATGTATGCAAGCTCACTTCTTAGTCTCTGTACATCAGCAGCCGTAACAGTATCAACAGCTGGTGGACTACCAAATGCTATACTTTCCATGTACTTGCATACATATACAGTGCAATCAACACTGAAATTTGCACAGAGTAATCATTAAATGAAATTAGATTTTTGTACTAAAAAAGGTAGAAAATATGATAGGTATGGAGATGTCAAAAATTTATATACCTGTTTGCTTGTTGGGGGCATCTTGTGTATTTTATATTTGTTTTTTTCATTAATTTATTGAAATCAATCTCAAAAATCTGTATTAATCTTTCTTTTTGCAATGTCAATAGAAAAAAATCAGTATTAATCAAATTAAATGTAAGTTTCCAGTAACCGAAATATTAAATTTCAACTCACCATTATTCTTACATCTTTTTATAAAGCTTTAATATACTACTGATTTTTTCAGCTGGACCAAAGAGTTGTAAAAAAATCACTCTTCTGTGTGGCAATCAAATACCAGTAAGGTCCAGTGAAATCCGAGATCGTTGGCACTATGTTTGTGATTGATCGGGAAGAACATGTACTGCAAATCATCTGTCCAGTTTTTCAACAGCTGCTGCTGCTTGATGAAATGATCTTCCAGATCTTTACTTTTAGATACAACACCGTGCTGCGAAAAACCAAAAAATTAAAATTCAAAATGAATTCAAAGTATTAAAAAAATTTATGAAAATTAGAAGTCATTATGGCAAGACAACAGACTGCGATCATGGTCGCACTTTTTCTTAATTATGACATTTTTATATTAATTAATGCAGCGACCAAGGTCGCAGTGTTTTTATTAATTAACACCGCCAGGAATTGCAATCTAGGTCTCATACTTTTCATTACTAAAATTATATTCGTGGTGATTTATATTAACATGGACTGCGACTTAGGTCGCAGTACAGTTGGTAGCTGCTCATTTTATATTAGCACGCATAGCGAACAAGGTCGCAGTGTTTGTTGTTGATTAAGATTGCCGCCAGCAACTGCGACCACAGTCGTAACCTTCATTTTAAATTGATATTGGGGTGAATTAATTTAATTATAAACTGCGACCTTAGTCACAGTACATTCGTTATGCCTAAACAGTGATAAAGAATATTAGTAGAATATTTAACGTTCAAAGATTTAATTCACCAAATTAATTACGAAATTGATATTACATTAAACCGTAAAGGGAAAATAGATGTTTACCCAAGCTTCGCTCCGAAAGAATCGACTTTTTAATCCTCCTCCTTTCTCTAGATGCTGCATGTATAAATGAATTATATTCGCATCTAACTCTCTACTGAACATCAGGTCCTCAATGTCATTCTTTGTAACAATGATTCTGTTGTCGGTATCCTGATATGCAGTAGAACTGCAAGATATTCAAAACAAAGTTAGTAATTAAATTGTTCTTATATATATATAACAGTTTTTTGATATGATTTATAATAAAATTAATTAACTTACTCAGAGAAGGCCTTGTCCAAGAAATTTTTTATAATAGCTTGTTGATGGGGCTGCAGAATTCTGTATGCTGTGGTTTCGGTCAATTCCCTCGTTTTGGCTGAGTGAGGGAAATCTCTTTGTCGCCGAAACCAGCGGCAGAACTCTGAGCCACAGACTGTGGAAGAGGATGTTCATTAATTATCTTCTTCTGTTTTGGATAAACGAAGTCGGAGTCATCGCGATCTCTTTCAGCGCGCTTGCATTCTTTGACTCCTCTTTCTATCGTTCCTTTAGAGTAATCCAAAACTGTTCTTTTTAAGGATTGCTTCTGATCCGGAGTATGTTCTTGAATTTTTTCTTCAGAAGCTCTATCTCTTTGGAGTTCTTGAATCTGTTGAGTTATATTCAAAGAAAAATTGGGGATATCTTTCCCAGAAATATTTCCAATAAATTCAGAACCCATGATTTCATCCTCTTCCAATATTTTTTCTTTTTCTCTTCAGCCTGCTTCTCCATCTGCTCCATAATTATTTTCTGCTCCTTCTCCTCTTCTCCCTTCTTCCTTCTCCTCTCCTTTTCTTTCATCCTCTCCTTCAATTCTTCCCCCTCTTTCTTCTTTTTCTCCTGCCTCTTCTTCTCCTCCTCTAACTTTCTCCTCTTCTCTTTTTCCTGCTCCTCCTCTTCTTTCCTCCTCTTCTCCTTCTCCTTCTCCACTATACTCCTCTTCTGCTCCTCCTCCTCCTCCCTTCTCCTCTCCTCCTCTTCCCTTCTCTTCTCATTCTCTTCCTCTTCTCTCCTCCTCCTCTCCTGCCCCTCCTCTTCGCTCCTTCTCTCCTCCTCCTGCTCCTCCTCTTCCCTCCTTTTCTCCTTCTCCTCTTCTTCCCTATTCTCCTCTCATTCTCCTTCTCCTCCTCCTCTCCTACTTTTCCTTCTCTTCTTCCATCCTTCTTCTCTCATTCTCCTCCTCTTCTCCTTTTCCTTCTCCTCCGCAGCAGCGGTTGCTCTCAGCAGCTCTTCTTCTTTCAATTTTAATTTCCTCTGCTGCTTTTTTAATTTTTTCTTCTCTCTTATTTCTCTTCTTTTTTTTCTTTAATTCAGCCTTGAGTCTGTTCTCAGTCTCCATTTTTTCAATCTTCCTTTCAAGCTGAGAAACATATTCTCTCAAGTAGTGATTTGATTCCTCAACTCTTCAATTTCTTCAGCTAGTTCATCTCGTGGTGGTGACAAATAACCTGTAAAAGTTGGTTCTTGCTCACTCGTCTCTTCTTGCTCAATTATTTCTGTAGCTTCAGGCTCCTTTTCCGACGGGATGTTAACTTAATTATATGTATTTCCTTCTTCTTGTAACGCCCCCGATCCTAAAGATACGGAGACGTTATGGCGACGCATATACGTAAGGGAAAATACCCCACGTATACGCGCTAAGCCTAAATTGTAACCTGAACAAGCTATAATCAGAACTATAATAATCAAGGACCACTGCAATAATACATATAAGACTACACATGATAGCAATGAACAACAGGAAGAAAATGGCAGCTGAACAGAAGTCAAAGGTGATATATAGGAACAAAGAATAATAACAAGAATAAAATGCAAGTTTACCAGAATCAAAGGGAGAGGACCCAAGCTCCTCGCAAGGCGTACCGTCTCATCGAATACCTGCACATTAGAACAATCGTCCAATAGCTGGACGTGCAAACCCAGGGTCGTTAGAACGCGACCATAATGAGTGTGTGTGTAAAGGGGAAAGAGCTCGTGCAGAAGAAACAATGTGCATAAATAATAATAAGAACAACTATAGATATAAAAGGCTGAATAACAAGATAAATAACTGTACTGTAGTATAACTAATAATCAACATGAATAAAGACAGAATACAACTGTCACAATGGTATACAAGCAACTGATGTCAATATGTGTAACCTATCACATGTCACTAGGCTGGTATCCAAGTCTGGTCAGGGTTATAGTTATATGTCTATCACAGTAATATAAATATACAGTCAGGTGATTAATGTCAGTCACAATACATTAACAGTTTATTTTCATTTATTATGTCAGCGAACACCAATTGCCACCAGTAATAGACGCATCCCATACTACGCCTACTACGTGTGTCAATCAGGGTCCTGAGTTATTGAAATTGATTGGTTGGAGACATTATCCATGTTTTAGGTGGGTCCCGTACATACCCGGGACCACGGCCTCAGTTTTCCTGGCGCTGAACCAGGCCGTACCGCTAGGTACTCAGTAACAGTAACAGTAATCTCACCGTGAAAACAGTGGAACAGTAACAGTAACAGATGGGATGTCAGTCATCCCCCAGGAACCCTGCAGTGGAACCCTCAGTCGGCTGCGCAACCTGTATCCTAGGTCCACCCAAAATACAGACGCTGTCTCCTCCATCAATTTCCCCAATCCCGGTGTAAGTTGTCCATTTACATTATTATTCATTCAATTCAGTTAAACCAGTCAATGTCCATATTATCTAGAACACTGGGACGATACGGTGACAGTAACAATAACTGTACAGTAACAGTCAATCAGTAATCGTATACACGGTGAATAATATCAGTAACAGTAACAGTAACAGTAACCGTGTATACGATGAACAATAGGACTGTACCGTGGTTACGGTCAAACAATCATTTTCCCAGTAACTTCAATAACAGTAACAGTCTAGTTACTGCTCAATAAACAGTCTCAACTAAAGCTGACCATAATCTCATCCATCCATGTTAAAAGATATCAATAACTAATCCATCAACTTATAGTCTCAATACAATTCTCATGAATCACTAAGTATCAGTCCGTATCAGTGCAATCCAAAACGGTGACTATCATATCAATGAATCTGTAATTAGTCCTCTCCTCAACACCAATATGTTCTAATCCTATACCCTCAACAACTGAGATCAAATAATAACTATTTTCAAACTCCAAGATGTAGATCACCATCATAATAAGTCATCTCTGCTAACTGAAATAATCAATAACCAATCATGAAGTATATGGTATGTCCTCGAGATCAACAAGTCAATACATATTGAATTATATCTAAACAGTCAACATCCTCAATAAGTAATCTAGAATATCTACTCTTGATAATCAACATCAACAACATAGCATCTAACAGATCCCAAATGCCTGCAACGTCAATCTCACCACAATACAAGACAGGCTCCAATAAAAAGGAATATAGATCCTGGGTAACCTCTAACTCAAGATCAATTTAAGTCACAACTCAACTAATCCAGTCATATCTGATATGTCCTCAATACTCACTAATAAAGTCAGGTCTAATTACTGATCATCATACAATGTAAATAGCATAAGTCCCAGATCAATCCAAAGTCATCTTATCTAACTTACATTCCCAACAGTTACATGATCGTCAAGTATCAATATACATCAATGAATCTGATATAATAATTGTCATTCCAACATATATCCATAATCAAGCTCAGCTCTCTCACTCTAACAATTTAATCTGATTCCCGAATCCTCAAAAGTTCACACTTCTATTAAGATCAAACATGATATCCCAATACTCGGTATCACAACATATACATGCATCTAAGTTCTATTAGATCAAGTCATTACCACCAATATCCATCTCAATTACCCTCATGCTACATCCTGATATGTCTACAACAATACTCTAGATATACATAGGACAAACATGGGGGTTCTAACATGTATCAAGAATCATGCATATCATATTCCTATACATCCAACATGTAAAATAAACGGGAGATGACCGTCCACCTTCACGCTCGGCGATCTCCACACATAAACATGTAACATAAGAAATCTACTCAACAATTTACATAACATATAAAATAATATCTGCGGTCACTTAATAAATAAAGAGAGAGAGAAAGAGAGAGAGACACTCACCTGAGCTCGATCGCAAATCCAAAGCACTGAATCATAAGGCTCCAATAAATCTACATAAATTATTAAATAAAAATTGTTAGATTCTTTTAAAAGAATATTTTAAGGAGTTTAAATCTTAGTTAATTAGTTTGGGAGTTGGAGATATGATGCTTTAGGTTTAATGAATTTAGTAGATTTAATTTAAACCAATTTCTAATTTTTGTTGGATTTTAATAGGCTTAAATCATAACATATTTAACGAGTTTGAATTTACAATTAAGGAAAATGGCTTTAAAGTGGTTGATTCGAATTAATTTATGTTGGTATTGGATTAAGATTTTTTTATCATATAAAGTAGAAGAGTTGTAGAATATTATTTATATTTTTCTCTATTTTTATTTTGATATTTTAATAATTATTTAAATATGAAATTTGTGTCTTTCTTCCTTTCTTTCTTTCCCTTTTTTTTTTTTTTTACACTAAAGCCCAAGCCCAGGCCCAGGTTTCTTTTTCTTTTTTTTTTTAATATCCAGCCCAGCCTGGACTAGGCCAGGCCCAGGCCTGGTCCAGATTCCCTTATCATTTTTTTTTTTTTTATCATAAGTGTGATGCACAGTGGGCCGCCCAGCCCACTGTGCACCCAAGGGAGCGGGGTGCGATCCTGCTCTCGGCCAATGGCCGAGAGCAGGGTTGGAAATATATTTTTTTTTTTTTGAAATCCTTTATAAAAACTTCTAAAAATATATGTAAATATAAATTGGTTGATCTTCACATGTATTTTAGTTAGATTTTAGATTAGGTTTTGATCTATAAAAAATATTCATTAATAGGACATGATTTTAATAAACAATTTTGATAAAAAAATTTTGATAAAACAAATTACTTACTTGATTTGTGATCCCCTAACATGCTCCTCAATTTGTACTTCAAGATCTGGATCCTTTTGTTCACGAGGAGGAAGAAGGATGAAGGTGAAAAGAGTTGGATTAAGGTTTTTCTTGAGGTAGAAGAAGAAGAAATGTTTAGGTTCTTTGAACCTGGACTCTAATTAGGCTAGATTGCTTAACTTAGTAAGATAGGATTAGGATGGAAATTGGATTGGAATTAAATATTTAAATTAGATTCTAGATTTGGATTTGGATTAGGATTTATTAAGATCATGATTTTGAAAATAAGATTAGGGTTAGGATTAGAATTGAGTTTTGGGTTAATGGTTAAGAATCTCATGCTAATGGGTTTGGGCTTTAATTAAAAGAAATAAATAATATGATGAATGAGAAAAATAGATAGTGGGCTTATGGGCTTAGACAAAAATAGAGAAAGGGGAAAAAGAATGAAAATAAGAAGTGGGCTTAGCTCAGGTGGGCTTAGCATGAAAGGAAAATAAAATGAAATGAAAAGGAGAATGGGTTAGACTTATTGGGTTTGGAATGAAAATAATAATACTATCCATTAATAATAATTTAAAATAATTAAATATAAGCAATAAGAGTTACAAGTCATTCATAATATTAAGACTAATAATGATAATAAATCAAGTAAGCAAATAATACTAAAATAACTAGTAAAATAAAATAAATACTTGTAAAAATAAAAATACAGTATTATTAGATTCGGGATATTACATTCTACCCACCTTAATAAAAATTTCGTCCTCGAAATTTCAATAAGGCGAGGAATGGTAAAGAATCAAGGTCAAGAAGAAACAAACAAGTTTCAAACAGGGAATGATAAAAGAATCAACAATCAAGAGGAAACATAAACAGGCTTCCACGTCGTCTCGTTGGGGCACCACGATTTCGCTGCGCGCTCTGATCTCTGGTACCATCTTCAACATGGAGTAACCGATCTCAAGAGATAGAATCAGGAGAAATGAATAGGAAAGAAGGACGAAATCAAGATGGACATCCAAATCACTCTAATTGAAGTGTTGGAATCATGAATATCAACAGATCAAGAACGGAATTCCAAAAGGAGGACGATCAATTTCCAAATGGGGTCAATATTATCACGTGAATAGTATATGTATATTGCAGTGTCAACATAACTGTCTCAGGTTACAGGTAGGAACTAGGTTCTCCTTTATGTCGAACCTGGCTCTGATACCACTCTGTAACGCCCCCGATCCTAAAGATACGGAGACGTTATGGCGACGCATATACGTAAGGGAAATACCCCACGTATACGCGCTAAGCCTAAATTGTAACCTGAACAAGCTATAATCAGAACTATAATAATCAAGGACCACTGCAATAATACATATAAGACTACACATGATAGCAATGAACAACAGGAAGAAAATGGCAGCTGAACAGAAGTCAAAGGTGATATATAGGAACAAAGAATAATAACAAGAATAAAATGCAAGTTTACCAGAATCAAAGGGAGAGGACCCAAGCTCCTCGCAAGGCGTACCGTCTCATCGAATACCTGCACATTAGAACAATCGTCCAATAGCTGGACGTGCAAACCCAGGGTCGTCAGAACGCGACCATAATGAGTGTGTGTGTAAAGGGGAAAGAGCTCGTGCAGAAGAAACAATGTGCATAAATAATAATAAGAACAACTATAGATATAAAAGGCTGAATAACAAGATAAATAACTGCACTGTAGTATAACTAATAATCAACATGAATAAAGACAGAATACAACTGTCACAATGGTATACAAGCAACTGATGTCAATATGTGTAACCTATCACATGTCACTAGGCTGGTATCCAAGTCTGGTCAGGGTTATAGTTATATGTCTATCACAGTAATATAAATATACAGTCAGGTGATTAATGTCAGTCACAATACATTAACAGTTTATTTTCATTTATTATGTCAGCGAACACCAATTGCCACCAGTAATAGACGCATCCCATACTACGCCTACTACGTGTGTCAATCAGGGTCCTAAGTTATTGAAATTGATTGGTTGGAGACATTATCCATGTTTTAGGTGGGTCTCGTACATACCCGGGACCACGGCCTCAGTTTCCTGGCGCTGAACCAGGCCGTACCGCTAGGTGAAAAACACCTAGAGGGGGGGTGAATAGGTGTGAATGCTAATCTAGTGATCTTTTCTAAGCTTTAATTAAATGAGTGATGCAACGATCTCTCAAAACACGACTAAGAGCCGAATACCCCTGCGAGGTTCTGAACTCCTTCCTCCCAATTCCCCTTAAATGGGTTAGAGGTGCGTAATGCAACCGTGTTGTATTGAGGTGTGATCGATCAATGCCAAGTATGATGATGAAGATGAAATGCTCACAATGTAAAACAACAAGTATAGCAAGTAAGGTAAACAACACAAGATTCCACAAGTAGAGGGTTAGTACTCAAGCAATTAATTCAAGGCAATATAAAGCAATAGAAATTAAAAGCAAGAAGAACGCAAAGGCAATCGCAAACAAGATGATTTGTTTCGAGGTTCGAGCACACTTGCTCTAGTCCCCGCCTTCACCTCCGTGAAGGGTTTCCACTATCCACCGAGGATGCCTTTACAATTGGGTCTACCGAAGACCGAGCACCGAGCTCCACCGAGTACAAAGGACCTCTACCGAAGAGGTTGCTCCACAAGAAGGAATTACAAGAACAAAGTGATCACAACTTGATCACTACACTTTTCTCAATTTCTTTTACAAACACTCTCACTTCAATTACAACTTCACTATAGAATGAGTATAGAATTTTTGGCTCAATGAAGTGTGGTGAGAAAACTTCAGTTGTAGAGTGATATAGAGAATTAAACACAACTGAAAAACAATCTTGAAAGAGTAGGAATTTAAGGCTTCAAACAATTTTTCTTCTCTCTTTTGAAAATAATAAAACTTGAGGATTTTTCTAAGTTTTAGCAAGAGAGACTTCTCCTCTATTTATAGGGTTAGAAAATAGGTTAAAAACAATTTCTTTTCACCTAATTCAACCTGCAAAAGCTCCCCAACCACTCTCCAAAAATCTGCTAAAACAGAAAAAGAAACAGTTTTTCAGAAAATCCCAAAGAGGAAAGAGCCGTTGCTGAGTTGCAGGCTTGGCGGTCGACCGGTCCGGTCGACCGCCAGCCTAGCTGGATATAGCCGTTGGCTCCCGGTCGACCGGTCCGGTCGACCGACCAAAAAGGAGGAAACACAGTTTCCTTCTTCCGGTCGACCGGTCCGGTCGACCGAAATTTCCCGAGAGCAGAAGGCTCTCTGTCGGTCGACCGGTCCGGTCGACCGACGGACATGCACAAACAGTGCATGTCCAGGCACAACGCCGGTCGACCGGGCCGGTCGACCGATGTTGCCTGAGGCTGAAAACTGGGCTGTTTTGAAGAGGGAATTTTTGTGAAAACATTTTGAAAATACCTATAGCTAAGTATTATGCAGAAAATAGTTTATATGCATGTTCTAACAAGTTTTTCAAGATATAAAGCTTTGGTACATGTATATATAAACTAAGGCATAAACTAAAGCTTTGGTACATGTTTTTAAACAAGTTTTTCAAAACATAGGAAATACATGAAACAAGTGTGTGTGCAAATCCTAGAGCCAAATTTCCTATATTCAAACTTTAACATTCTAAACTTACAAACTTGCTAAAAGACTTCAAGGCTATTCTTCAAGGTGGGCTATCTTCACTTGATCTTCAATATTTGCAACTTGAGCCCAAATAGAATTGTCTTGAGTCCAAGAACCTTGTATTGAGTGAGAGTACTTCTAGTGTGATGATAAACCTGAAACACACTTAAACAACAATTGTTATTAGTACAAATAACTAATATGTTTTGTAATCATCAAAATATACTAAACAAGGGTGATTGTAACCTTGGGCCAACAATCTCCCCTTTTTGATGATGACAAAACATATAGTTATTAAACAAATAAAGAGAGGAAAAAGCTTGGAAAGCTCCCCTCAAACAATGCTATGTATCTATCATGAATATGAAAAACTATGAAATCATACATAAAGCATTTGAAAAAGTCATCACCATAAATTTTGTCAAGGAAAACCAAATAATGAACACAATTTATTATTTTCAAAAGATCTAAGTATATTCAAACTAGTATATTTTTCTCCCAACAATTTTAATCAACTTATATTCTTTTTCTCCAAACTTATATATTTTTCTCCCCTTTTTGTCATACATCAAAAAGGGTTAAAACACATCAAAACATAAACATATCAAAACAACAAAAAAATATTTTAAGAATCAATCATACATACATTCAACTCACCACAAATAAATGAAAATCTTGCATAATCTAAAGGTTTAGTGAAAATATCGGCAAGTTGAAAATCGGTAGAAACATAGTCAATATCAATATCACCTTTTTCAAAGTGATCTCTAAGAAAATGATACCTAATATCAATGTGTTTGGTTTTACTATGTTGATTTGCATTTTTGGTCATGTGAATTGTACTAGTATTATCACAAAAAATCTTAACATGATCAAAATGTAAATCAAAGTCAAGGAGAGTATGTTTCATCCAAAGAACTTGTGCACAACAAGCTCCGGCCGCAACATACTCTGCCTCGGCGGTTGATAGGGCTACCGAATTTTGCTTTTTGGAAGACCAAGATACAAGACAATTACCTAAGAATTGACATGTTCCACTTGTGCTCTTCCTATCTACCCTACAACCCGCATAGTCAGCATCCGAAAAAACTCTTCATTTCAAATAATCCGGTTTTAGGATACCACAAACCCAATTCAATTGTGCCCTTAAGATACCTAATTATGCGTTTTACCGCTATTAAGTGTGATTCCTTAGGACATGATTGAAAACGTGCACATAAACAAACGGAAAACATGATATCCGGCCTACTAGCCGTCAAATAAAGTAAACTACCAATCATGCTTCTATAAAGTTTAATGTCTACACTTTTACCTTGTTCATCCTTGTCAAGCTTGGTAGTTGTTGCCATGGGGGTTTTGCTTACTTTTGATCCTTCAAGCCCGAATCTTTTGATTAGTTCCTTTGTGTACTTGGCTTGATTGATGAAGATCCCATCCTTCCTTTGCTTGATTTGGAGTCCAAGGAAATAGTTGAGTTCCCCCATCATAGACATTTCAAATTCATCCTTCATGCATGACTCAAAAGCTTTGCAAAGAGATTCATTAGTAGAACCAAAAATAATATCATCTACATAAGTTTGTACAATAAGAATATCTTTTTTTACATGTTTTGTAAACAATGTTGTGTCAATTTTACCTTTCTTAAAACCATTGGAAATCAAAAATGAAGACAATCTTTCATACCAAGCCCTAGGGGCTTGTTTTAAACCATAAAGAGCTTTGTCTAATTTAAAAACAAAATCCGGATGTGTAGGATCAACAAACCCGGGGGGTTGTTCAACATACACTTCCTCTTCAATAAAACCATTTAGAAAAGCACTTTTAACATCCATTTGAAATAATTTGAAATCTTTATATGAGGCAAATGCTAGTGTCATCCGTATGGCTTCAAGCCGTGCTACGGGTGCAAAGGTTTCTTCAAAATCGATCCCTTCGATTTGAGTGTAACCTTGGGCAACTAACCTAGCCTTGTTTCTAACTACATTACCCGATTCATCCAACTTGTTCTTAAAGATCCACTTAGTACCAATTGTTGGTCTATCGTGGGGCCTAGGAACAAGGTGCCATACTTGGTTGCGCTCAAATTGATTGAGCTCTTCTTGCATAGCTAGCAACCAATATGAATCGGCCTCGGCCTCGAGGACATTTTTGGGTTCAATGTGTGAAATAAATGCAAAGTGGCCACAAAAATCTTGAATTTTAGAACGAGTAGTTACCCCTTTTGATACTTCACCTATGACGAGGTCCTTGGGATGATAAGGGTTGAATCTCCAATCCTTAGGTAGTGGTTGAGTAGGCTCCACCTCATTTGTTTGATGTTCATTTCCTTGGGCCTCTTCCACTTTGGCTTCACTTCCATCATCATCCTTTGGCTTGTCTCCCATGGTAGAAGCATCCTCCAAGGTGACTTTCTCCAAGCCTTCATGCAAGGCATCTATTTCTACAACATTCTTAACAAACTTGTTAGATTCCTCAAACTTAACATGAATAGACTCTTCAATAGTCAAAGATGATCTAATGAAAACTCTATAAGCCTTACAGTGTTTGAGTAACCTACAAAAATAGCCTCATAAGATCTAGCATCAAACTTTCCTAAATTATCTTTTGTGTTTAAAACAAAGCATTTGCAACCAAAAACTTTAAAATAGGAAACATTAGGTTTTCTAGAAAAATACATTTCAAAAGAAGTCTTAGTAGTATTTTTACACAAGAAAACACGATTTGATATGTAGCATGATGTATTAACGGCCTCGGCCCACAAATAATGTGGTAGACCGTATTCACTTAGCATTGTCCTAGCCATCTCTTGTAATGTTCTATTTTTCCGTTCAACTACTCCATTTTGTTGTGGAGTTCTAGGACAAGAAAGTTCATGCTTTATTCCATGTTCATCACAAAAAGTGGTAAAGGGTTGGTTAATGAATTCACCTCCTCTATCACTTCTTATTCTCAAAATCAAAGAATCTTTTTCTTTTTCTACTCTTTTCTTAAAAGTTTGGAAATACGAAAATGCTTGGTTTTTATGTTCAAGAAAGAAAACCCATGTAAATCTTGAAAAATCATCAACCAAAACATAAGCAAATCTATTCCCACTTAGACTTTTGGTTTGTGTTGGGCCAAATAGATCCATATGGATTAATTCCAAAGGACGTGATGTCATGATATCCTTAATTGACTTGAAAGAAGACTTAGTTTGTTTCCCAAATTGACATGAGTCACAAACTCGGTCCTTTTCAAAATTCAATGAAGGAATACCTTTCACCATTTCCTTTGAATTTAATCTAGAAATATGATCAAAAGAAATATGCCCTAATCTCCTATGCCACAACCAAGAGTCATCATCGAGGGCTTTTAAACAAGTAATATTACAAGACATATTTAACATATCAATCATATAAACATTGCTTTCACGAAAACCGGAAAATACACAAACATTAGAAGTTCTATCAATTACTTTACAAGAAGCATTATCAAAAACTACATCAAAACCTTTATCACAAAGTTGACTAACACTCAAGAGATTATGCTTGAGGCCATCAACTAAAACCACATTTTCAATTAAAGGAGAGGTGCCAAGTTTTACATTACCAATACCGATGATTTTACCCTTGGCGTCATCTCCGAAGGTGACGGTGCCACCTTCATGATATCTTGATAGGGTTGCAAAGTTGTTGATGTCCCAAGTCATGTGCCTTGAGCAACCACTATCAAGATACCACAAACCTCTACGTCGTTGGGCTTTGGAAAGTACCTACATCATTTAAAACAATTGTTGACTTTGGTACCCAAACTTTCTTGGGTCCTTGAAAGTTAGTGTTACGAACCCAAACATTATGATGTGATGCACTTAGTCTATCATAACAAAAATTTGCTAAGTGTCCCTTCCGCCCACAATGTGAACATGAGTACACTTTTCTATACATGAATGCATGATGTGTATGTGTAGTAGTGTGAGCATGCTTTTGGGGTTTGCCATGTTGTTTAGGTTGTGTAGCATGAACATGAACATGAGCATGAGCATTTTTCTTTGGGGCTTGTTTCTTAGGAAACATAGCCTCAATCCTTTCTTATCAAATTCACAATTTTTCAAAACAACACTTAATGAGTCTAATCTTTCCCTAAGCATGGAAACTTCATTAGAATCAATTAGTGGGGCCTTACCCTTGCAAGAAGTCTTATATTTTTCAAAATCATTTTTAGTAGTGGTCAAGGTGGAAACTAAATTATCCTTTTCTTTTGTAAGAGTAAAAACTTGATGACTTAAAGATTCATTTTCCTTTTTCATTTTTAAATACTTTTTCTTTAAGAAATCATAGTTTTGTGACAACTCAACAAAAGCTTCTTCTAACTCATCCATAGAAAGTTCATCATTATGAGAAG
This sequence comes from Agave tequilana, assembly GCA_038442645.1. Taxonomy (NCBI): domain Eukaryota; kingdom Viridiplantae; phylum Streptophyta; class Magnoliopsida; order Asparagales; family Asparagaceae; genus Agave; species Agave tequilana. The sequence goes on along the minus strand of JAVJIF010028489.1, from coordinate 23,712 downwards.
GGGAAGAGGTTACCTTGCTTGTGCCTTCATTAGCCATGAAGCACATGTTGGCGGTGTCTATCTCCTCTTCGGATTCGGTCTCCGAATCCCAAGTTGCCTTCATAGCCTTCTTCTTGTATGGCTTCTTTGATGTGGAGGGCTTTGCTTTGTCCGGACACTCCGCAACTATGTGTCCCGGTTTTTGGCAATTGAAGCACACAATCTTCCTTTCTTCTTTGCCTCCTTGCCATCTCCTTCTACCTTGAAACTTTGCCTTGTTGTACATCCTCCGAACATTTTTGACTAGAAGTGAGAGTTCTTCGTCATCTTCTTCTTCATCATCTTCGTCGGAGTGTGATGATTGACACTTGAAGGCAATAGTCTTCTTCTTGGTAGGAGCCATGTCCTCTCTTGCTTTCCTTTCCATCTCATGGGTTTTGAGGTTCCCAATGAGACCTATAAGCTCCATCTCTTCATTGTCGTTGAGTTCCTTCAAGGTTGTTGCTTTAACTTCCCATGAAGGAGGAAGAGCCCGGATGATCTTCCTTACTCTTTGATCATTGTTGATATCTTCACCTAAAGAAGAGAGTCCATTAGTAATCTTGGTAAACCTTGTAACCATATCATCTATGGTTTCATTATCTTGCATGCTAAATGTTTCATATTGAGACCGAAGAAGGTCAATCTTAGCCTTCTTAACTTGTGAGGTCCCCTCATGAGTGACTATCAAGTGTGACCAAATCTCAAATGCGGATTTGCAATGTATAACCCTAGCTATGTCATCATCATTTAGGGCTTGTAGAAGTGCATAGTGAGCTTTGGCATTGGCATCGAATTCCTTAGTCTCTATTTCGGACCAAGTGGATTCGTCACCGGGGGGTACACTAAAGGACTTAGTCACGGCCTTTGCAACTCGGCTACCTAGAGATTGCAAAAAACACGGTCATCTTAACCTTCCATATGGGAAAGTTAAGTCCATCAAACTTAGGAGGGGTCTTAATTCCATCGGCCATTTTTACTATATGAATATGAATGAAATGATTAGCAAATTAGGATCTTCTCTAAGGTGGTTAAACCAAATCCTAGAGTCCAAGCTCTGATACCAATTGAAAAACACCTAGAGAGGGGGGTGAATAGGTGTGAATGCTAATCTAGTGATCTTTTCTAAGCTTTAATTAAATGAGTGATGCAACGATCTCTCAAAACACGACTAAGAGCCGAATACCCCTTGCGAGGTTCTGAACTCCTTCCTCCCAATTCCCCTTAAATGGGTTAGAGGTGCGTAATGCAACCGTGTTGTATTGAGGTGTGATCGATCAATGCCAAGTATGATGATGAAGATGAAATGCTCACAATATTAAACAACAAGTATAGCAAGTAAGGTAAACAACACAAGATTCCACAAGTAGAGGGTTAGTACTCAAGCAATTAATTCAAGGCAATATAAAGCAATAGAAATTAAAAGCAAGAAGAACGCAAAGGCAATCGCAAACAAGATGATTTGTTTCGAGGTTCGAGCACACTTGCTCTAGTCCCCGCCTTCACCTCCGTGAAGGGTTTCCACTATCCACCAAGGATGCCTTTACAATTGGGTCTACCGAAGACCGAGCACCGAGCTCCACCGAGTACAAAGGACCTCTACCGAAGAGGTTGCTCCACAAGAAGGAATTACAAGAACAAAGTGATCACAACTTGATCACTACACTTTTCTCAATTTCTTTTACAAACACTCTCACTTCAATTACAACTTCACTATAGAATGAGTATAGAATTTTTGGCTCTATGAAGTGTGGTGAGAAAACTTCAGTTGTAGAGTGATATAGAGAATCAAACACAACTGAAAAACAATCTTGAAAGAGTAGGAATTTAAGGCTTCAAACAATTTTTCTTCTCTCTTTTGAAAATAATAAAACTTGAGGATTTTTCTAAGTTTTAGCAAGAGAGACTTCTCCTCTATTTATAGGGTTAGAAAATAGGTTAAAAACAATTTCTTTTCACCTAATTCAACCTGCAAAAGCTCCCCAACCACTCTCCAAAAATCTCCTAAAACAGAAAAAGAAACAGTTTTTCAGAAAATCTCAAAGAGGAAAGAGCCGTTGCTGAGTTGCAGGCTTGGCGGTCGACCGGTCGGTCGACCGCCAGCCTAGCTGGATATAGCCGTTGGCTCCCGGTCGACCGGTCCGGTCGACCGACCAAAAAGGAGGAAACACAGTTTCCTTCTTCCGGTCGACCGGTCCGGTCGACCGAAATTTCGCGAGAGCAGAAGGCTCTCTGTCGGTCGACCGGTCCGGTCGACCGACGGACATGCACAAACAGTGCATGTCCAGGCACAACGCCGGTCGACCGGGCCGGTCGACCGATGTTGCCTGAGGCTGAAAACTGGGCTGTTTTGAAGAGGGAATTTTTGTGAAAACATTTTGAAAATACCTATAGCTAAGTATTATGCAGAAAATAGTTTATATACATGTTCTAACAAGTTTTTCAAGATATAAAGCTTTGGTACATGTATATATAAACTAAGGCATAAACTAAAGCTTTGGTACATGTTTTTAAACAAGTTTTTCAAAACATAGGAAATACATGAAACAAGTGTGTGTGCAAATCCTAGAGCCAAATTTCCTATATTCAAACTTTAACATTCTAAACTTACAAACTTGCTAAAAGACTTCAAGGCTATTCTTCAAGGTGGGCTATCTTCACTTGATCTTCAATATTTGCAACTTGAGCCCAAATAGAATTGTCTTGAGTCCAAGAACCTTGTATTTGAGTGAGAGTACTTCTAGTGTGATGATAAACCTGAAAGACACTTAAACAATAATTGTTATTAGTACAAATAACTAATATGTTTTGTAATCATCAAAATATACTAAACAAGGGTGATTGTAACCTTGGGCCAACACTAGGTACTCAGTAACAGTAACAGTAATCTCACTGTGAAAACAGTGGAACAGTAACAGTAACAGATGGGATGTCAGTCTTCCCCCAGGAACCCTGCAGTGGAACCCTCAGTCGGCTGCGCAACCTGTATCCTAGGTCCACCCAAAATACAGACGCTGTCTCCTCCATCAATTTCCCCAATCCCGGTGTAAGTTGTCCATTTACATTATTATTCATTCAATTCAGTTAAACCAGTCAATGTCCATATTATCTAGAACACTGGGACGATACGGTGACAGTAACAATAACAGTACAGTAACAGTCAATCAGTAATCGTATACACGGTGAACAATATCAGTAACAGTAACAGTAACAGTAACCGTGTATACGATGAACAATAGGACTGTACCGTGGTTACGGTCAAACAATCATTTTCCCAGTAACTTCAATAACATGGATAAAATAACAGTAACAGTCTAGCTATTGCTCAATAAACAGTCTCAACTAAAGCTGACCATAATCTCATCCATCCATGTTAAAGAGATATCAATAACTAATCCATCAACTTATAGTCTCAATACAATTCTCATGAATCACTAAGTATCAGTCCGTATCAGTGCAATCCAAAACGGTGACTATCATATCAATGAATCTGTAATTAGTCCTCTCCTCAACACCAATATGTTCTAATCCTATACCCTCAACAACTGAGATCAAATAATAACTATTTTCAAACTCCAAGATGTAGATCACCATCATAATAAGTCATCTCTGCTAACTGAAATAATCAATAACCAATCATGAAGTATATGGTATGTCCTCGAGATCAACAAGTCAATACATATTGAATTATATCTAAACAGTCAACATCCTCAATAAGTAATCTAGAATATCTACTCTTGATAATCAACATCAACAACATAGCATCTAACAGATCCCAAATGCCTCCAACGTCAATCTCACCACAATACAAGACAGGCTCCAATAAAAAGGAATATAGATCCTGGGTAACCTCTAACTCAAGATCAATTTAAGTCACAACTCAACTAATCCAGTCATATCTGATATGTCCTCAATACTCACTAATAAAGTCAGGTCTAATTACTGATCATCATACAATGTAAATAGCATAAGTCCCAGATCAATCCAAAGTCATCTTATCTAACTTACATTCCCAACAGTTACATGATCGTCAAGTATCAATATACATCAATGAATCTGATATAATAATTGTCATTCCAACATATATCCATAATCAAGCTCAGCTCTCTCACTCTAACAATTTAATCTGATTCCCGAATCCTCAAAAGTTCACACTTCTATTAAGATCAAACATGATATCCCAATACTCGGTATCACAACATATACATGCATCTAAGTTCTATTAGATCAAGTCATTACCACCAATATCCATCTCAATTACCCTCATGCTACATCCTGATATGTCTACAACAATACTCTAGATATATATAGGACAAACATGGGGGTTCTAACATGTATCAAGAATCATGCATATCATATTCCTATACATCCAACATGTAAAATAAACGGGAGATGACCGTCCACCTTCACGCTCGGCGATCTCCACACATAAACATGTAACATAAGAAATCTACTCAACAATTTACATAACATATAAAATAATATCTGCGGTCACTTAATAAATAAAGAGAGAGAGAGAAAGAGAGAGAGACACTCACCTGAGCTCGATCGCAAATCCAAAGCACTGAATCATAAGGCTCCAATAAATCTACATAAATTATTAAATAAAAATTGTTAGATTCTTTTAAAAGAATATTTTAAGGAGTTTAAATCTTAGTTAATTAGTTTGGGAGTTGGAGATATGATGCTTTAGGTTTAATGAATTTAGTAGATTTAATTTAAACCAATTTCTAATTTTTGTTGGATTTTTAATAGGCTTTAAATCATAACATATTTAACGAGTTTGAATTTACAATTAAGGAAAATGGCTTTAAAGTGGTTGATTCGAATTAATTTATGTTGGTATTGGATTAAGATTTTTTTTATCATATAAAGTAGAAGAGTTGTAGAATATTATTTATATTTTTCTCTATTTTTATTTTGATATTTTTAATAATTATTTAAATATGAAATTTGTGTCTTTCTTCCTTTCTTTCTTTCCCTTTTTTTTTTTACACTAAAGCCCAAGCCCAGGCCCAGGTTTCTTTTTCTTTTTTTTTTAATATCCAGCCCAGCCTGGACCAGGCCAGGCCCAGGCCTGGTCCAGATTCCCTTATCATTTTTTTTTTTTTTATCATAAGTGTGATGCACAGTGGGCCGCCCAGCCCACTGTGCACCCAAGGGAGCGGGGTGCGATCCTGCAGGGTTGGAAATATATTTTTTTTTTTTTTTGAAATCCTTTATAAAAACTTCTAAAATATATGTAAATATAAATTGGTTGATCTTCACATGTATTTTAGTTAGATTTTAGATTAGGTTTTGATCTATAAAAAATATTCATTAATAGGACATGATTTTAATAAACAATTTTGATAAAAAATTTTGATAAAACAAATTACTTACTTGATTTGTGATCCCCTAACATGCTCCTCAATTTGTACTTCAAGATCTGGATCCTTTTGTTCACGAGGAGGAAGAAGGATGAAGGTGAAAAGAGTTGGATTAAGGTTTTTCTTGAGGTAGAAGAAGAAGAAATGTTTAGGTTCTTTGAACCTGGACTCTAATTAGGCTAGATTGCTTAACTTAGTAAGATAGGATTAGGATGGAAATTTGGATTGGAATTAAATATTTAAATTAGATTCTAGATTTGGATTTGGATTAGGATTTATTAAGATCATGATTTTGAAAATAAGATTAGGGTTAGGATTAGAATTGAGTTTTGGGTTAATGGTTAAGAATCTCATGCTAATGGGTTTTGGGCTTTAATTAAAAGAAATAAATAATATGATGAATGAGAAAAATAGATAGTGGGCTTATGGGCTTAGACAAAAATAGAGAAAGGGAAAAAGAATGAAAATAAGAAGTGGGCTTAGCTCAGGTGGGCTTAGCATGAAAGGAAAATAAAATGAAATGAAAAGGAGAATGGGTTAGACTTATTGGGTTTGGAATGAAAATAATAATACTATCCATTAATAATAATTTAAAATAATTAAATATAAGCAATAAGAGTTTACAAGTCATTCATAATATTAAGACTAATAATGATAATAAATCAAGTAAGCAAATAATACTAAAATAACTAGTAAAATAAAATAAATACTTGTAGAAAAATAAAAATACAGTATTATTAGATTCGGGATATTACACTTCTTCTTCTTCTTCTTCTTCATCTTCATCTTCTTCTTCTTCCTCCTCCTTCTCTTCCCCTTCAACAGGAAGGCCAATCATAATTTTTTCATCATTAGAGATGTTGGTCATTCGACACAAAATTTGAAAAAAAAATTATGTTAAAACCAAAATAATGAAATAATTATACTGCGACCAAGGTCGCAGTTTATTTATTAACTATTAAGATAGAATGCGACCATGGTCGCAGTTTGTTTGTCCGGCACATAAATTTAACTGCGAAGACTTGCAGCTTAATACTGCGACCATGGTCGCATTTAATGTATACGGTATTATCAGGAAAATGCGACTATGGTCGCACTCTGTATTTCTGGCACGTAAAATGAACTGCGAAACGTGCAGCTCAATACTGCGACCATGGTCGCATTCTCAGATTATGGTCGCATTTTATTTGTACTGCACAAAAAAAGAACTTGAAGGCCCCATTTAAATGTATAAATTTTAATCAATACTATATGGTATTTAATATTTTAAAACTTACGATATTTGCGTCAAGCTCATTTAGATCAACTTCAAGCAGAGATCTGCTAATGTTATGGAGGTCACATCTTACTGCGCGTGGGTTTTGTCCTCCAAACCAGACCTCGGCTCAAAAATAGAAGCCCTCTCACATAGCCAATACTGCAAAATGTAAAATTAAATTAGTTTACACAAATATTCACAAGACTATGGGAAAATTTCATACAATGTTGGCCAAATTTGATATTCATACTTACAATAATTTGCACAGAGCATCCTTGCAGCTCGTACGTGGTGTGCCTGAAGTGTCCACTGACTCAATCAGGAATTGCCAAACAGCTTTAGCCCAGCATATTATCCTCATCAGCTGCATATTGGCAATCTGTTCCACAATATACCACGGCACCGTGCATTTACTGCCAGAGAAGAATTGAGTGGCCGACATGTACAGGATGATTATTGTAGTAAAGTCTTGAGCTGCAAGTCTCTGTCTGTCTCTTATAATTTCATGTAAAGTCACTTGCTGCTCAAGCTGTTCATCCTTTGTCACATCTAATTCACCCCTCCTCCTTTTCTTGACCAGAAGGTCATCCAAAGCCTCTTCAATAGATACTTTAGTGATCTTCTTTATATTGGAGAAATAATATTTTATAACCCCTCTTTCTTTCATCGTACAGGTCTTATTCATAATAAAATCCGCCCGAATGATAGGTAGACTAAAAGTTAGGGCAACATCCTCTACTGTTAACTCAATTTGTTTGCCCCCAATTATAAAGGTCCTTGTATCCCTATCATACCGGTCTAAAATATTTAGTACAACAATGTTTGATTTTAGACCCTTTTCAACCCCAAATTCCTCATTGTAGAATGCCATGAAGATTGAGCCAAATGGGGTATTCTTGATCGCCTCTAAGAAATCGGCCTGAATGTACTTTTTGAATTTCTTTATGAACTCGTACATAGGTTTTAGGCTCGATCTCAGAGGACGAACCTTCATCTGTTGTTTACCTATAGATGAAGAAAAATTAAAAACTTTAGACCAATCATTATTTAACAATTATAAGGGAATAAAAAACAAATTATTTTTAAAACACTGTGACCTAGGTCGCAGCCATCTACATTGCAAATGTGAACAAGTGCGATCCGGGTTGACACTGTACATTGCAAACGTGAACAACTGCGACCGGGTCGACACTGCGACCAAGGTCGCAGTCATCTACAGTACATATGTAAACAACAGCGACCCGGGTCGACACTGCGACCAATGTCGCATAAGACTACAGTGCAAACATAAACAACTGCGACCCGGGAATTAAAAAACAGATGACGTTAGATACACTGCGACCATGATCGCACGACACTACACCGCATATTGAAACAACTGCGATACGATCTAAGTCGCACAGATCGACAACTATAATTTTAACAACTGCGACCGAGGTCGACAAATAGTGTATGAAAAAAAATTTAATTTAAAAAAATATTAGCAAGGTCGCATACATATACATCGCTTTTTCAAAAATACTGCGACCATGGTCAAAATAGAAGAAAATGAAAAACTTGAAAAAAATTAAAACTTTATCGTTGTGTTAGAAAATTTATAAATTTAAAAATTTATTCGTCATCTAAAGTTTCAGAATCTCTTTCTTAATTGCAACCATGGTCCCAATATTTAAAAAATAAAAAGAGACAAAAACGGAAATAAATCTGAAAAAAATTTAAAACTATTAAAATCCACAAACCCTAAAAAAATTTTGAAAATATCGTTTTTGTAGTACCTTTTTCGACGGATGATTTCTTTGGCCCCATGTGTTGCAAATATATTTTTAAAAAAACGGATCAAATTTGTGAAATAATAGAACTATTTGGATCAGAATGATCAGGTGAAAATTTAGAGCTGTAAATTTTTTTGAAAGAAAATGTTTTTACATAAGGTAAAAAGTTGTGAGTGAGGGTATTTTCGGAAAATACAATGTTGAGGTGACTGACATTAAATTAGGCGGGATTTTTCAGGATTTTGTCCGCCAAAATTTATGAAAGATTTGCGGCTCTGATGTTGCCACGTCCCGCCGGCTGAGAAACTCTCTCAGCTGGCGGCTGAGGTACAGTAACCCCTATATATATATATATATATATATATATATATATATATATATATATATATATATATATATATATATATATATATATATATATATATATATATATATGAGAAAAATGTATATCAGCCGACGGCACGTGGCTTAATATTTGTCACCCCACTAACTTGCTCCCCGCTTATAGGAACAAGTTAAATTACTAAATACCCATTGGTAAAAGCTACTCGCTCTGTTATTGTTTATTATTATTTTCCCACCCCCTAAATTTTTGACCGCTCGTTGTCAGATTTAGGTTATTGTTTATTATTATTTTCTCCTCTTTTTTTACCGCTCTTTATAAGATTTAGGTTATTGTTTATTATTATTTTTCCCCCTATTTCTTTACCGCTCTTTGTCAGATTTTGGTTCTTCTTTCTACCTGACCCTGCAATAAAGTTTTCTCTAAAAATATCGATTTTCAGAGCAGTTTCTTTTATCCGTTTTATTTAATGTCGACGTCGGAGCAGTCTACTTCCCCTGCCAATTCTGGTCGCAGTCGTAAGCGATCTCTATCTCCCGATCTAAATATGGAGGATATATCATCTTGTTCAACTTTCTCTCAGAATATTGAAAGTATTGAAGGGTTGACATCTTTGCATGCCGATCAACAGGTTTTTATTGTGTCAATTTTTTTCCCGCAATGTCTTAAATGTAGAATCTTTCTCTGTAGCGTATATGGTACTGCGACCTATAATTCGTTTTACAGAACAGAATAATCACTTGTTCTAAAGTTTAAGAACTGCGACCATGGTCGCAATTTGATTTGAAAATAATCTCCGGCTGTGAAAGCTATTTTTGTAACTGTGACCTAAGTCGCATTACTTGTTGTTATAATTCTTACACGTTTCTATGTCAATTATATCCATTTTATATATTCATTAGAGAGTTGCACAGTTATTATTCAGTTTTTTAAAAAATCTGGTCATACGAAAAACTGCGACTACGATCGCAGTCTTTTAGTAAGAAGTTATATAGATTTCATTACATCTGCGACCTTGGTCGCAGTTTTAGTAATTAAAGTTCAGACGTGTGATATTTAAAAAATATTTATATTTATGTAGTTCGTCAATTTGTTTTTGTAGGATCTGAATGCACATGGAGAAATGTCTGAAAGCTCAAATATTTTTTTAGGGAAACAGTTTTTCACGGATGTGAAAGCATACAATTTCTACAATTCTTATGCAAGGAACAGAGGTTTTGGCGTGAAAGAAAAGGAATAGATAAGTCACGGAGGCCTCCTCATGAAGTTATTTGCAGAAAATTTGCTGCAATAAGGAAGGTGTGAAGAAGTTGTGTGACAAAAGACAAGAGGGGCTTACAGTCCATCGTCGAATTGACACTAGAGTAGCGTGTCCCGCTGAGATGCATGTTCGTCTTCGTTTTTTATTTGACAGAAGATATTGGGTTGTCACCAAATTTGTTGATTCTCATTCACATGAATTGTCAAGTCCGGATAAGGTACATCACCATTATTCTCACCAGACTCATCGATCGAAGATTAGCAGAAGATTATGAGCAATTTGGTTGATGTGGGAATGCGCCCTTCAAATATTTCCCGTGTTGTGAATGCAATGAGCCAGGGAGAAGATTGTGAAGAAGTAAGCCCGCAACAAGTTATTGATTTTACTCGTCAACGTAGAAATAACATTGGCCATGAGTTTATTGCGATCATCAAATATTTCCAAGAGAAAGCCCGAGACCGATCCAGAATTTTTCTTTGCAAGTGAAGTTGATAATGCGGGCACACTTAGAAGCATTTTTTGAGCTGATGGAAGAGCTATTTCCTCGTATTTGAGGTTCTGTGATGTGATCGTTTTTAACACAACATACAGGACTAATATGATAAAGCTGTTGCTGCCTGTCGTAGTTCTGAATCTCAACAAGATTTTCGGGGTTTGAATTCTGTATCCAACTGTACATCGAATCTATATGAGATACAGGTTTCGAAGTTGTATACCCCGAAGATTTTTCAGTTGTTTCAAAAGGAACGGGCAGTTGTAACGACACTGTTTTCAGAAGAGTTAGAACACGACGGACCTGGATCAAAATATCTGGTTGGTGATTTTTCAGAATTAAAAGACAGCTGGGAAAGGTCAGTTATGAGAAGCCTGAGGAACTTTATGTGTCTTGTAGTTGTTCATTATTTGAAACAGAGGGTATCCTTTGTAGACATATTCTGTGTATTTGTGGCGCAATCACGTTACACATATACCAGAATCATATATACTTCAGAGATGGAGGTTGGATGCTCATTACAAAACTGTTGCAATTGAAAATGGCATCAGGCCTTTTCCCAGTCAAGGCACTCCATGGACGGCTAGATTGTGGACACTTCATTCAAATTTAATGCAATTCTTGAGATGGTCGCCGATTCTGATATCCATCTTTCAAAGTTGGACGCAGTTTTGAAAAGATTTGCTGAAGAAATCACTAGTGAATACAAAGCCATGTCAGCAAATTATCAGTCATCACAGTCTAAAACTACTATTGGTTCTAGTGAATCTGTCGTCGTTCTGCGAGATGGTGAAGAATTGAATATACGTGATCCAATTGGTCCTGTACCAACCAAGGGGAGGCCTAGAGCTGCATCCAGGCTTAAATCTGATTTTGAAGATTCTCTATATCAGAAGGAAGTAAAGCATCGAAGATGTGGTAACTGTCAAAAGCTAGGCCATTACAGGACTGGTTGTCCATTACTGGTATTAAATTAAACCTGTTATTCAGTTCTTTCTAATGATTTATGTTTAAAATTCTTACTTTTTTTAATGGTAGAAGAAGTAGGTTCGGGTCGCGTCCACCTAGAAGGAATAAAGTGTTCATTTTGACAGTTTCAGTCATGAACTGCGACCAGGGTCGCACAGTGCAGAGAGATTCATGTCGCATGCTGTCACTGGCGTGTTATTATAAGCAGAATTTAATATTATTTTTCACTTCTACTGTACTTTTTTGTAAGTAGTTGTACTTTAGAGTTTCACTGTTACAAACTTGGCTTATATAGTTTACCTTTTAGTTACTTTAACGTAGACAACGACTTTGGTCGCAAATATAAGCAGTGTATGGGGATAATTGCGACCGTGGTCGCAGTGCTTCTATGCCGGGGAAATTGGTTTGTTGCTTTTAAAATTGCCCCCCGTCTCTTGGTATATTATTATAAATCTGACTATAGTTGAAATTTTCCGCACAAATATAATTTTGATAATTTTGCCCTATGTTCTTCTTTATTCCACTGAACATAAAGTAACACTGCGACCATGGTCGCATCCAGATTTGCACATTTGAATATTGACTTTCTCGTTATCCACAACAGTTCCATGACTGCGACCAGAGTCGCAGTTGGCTGACGTTATTTTTTCTGTCTTCGACAATAGTCGCAGCGTTCCCTTTTCATGGTCCACTGAACGCAAAGTAACACAGCGACCATGATCGCATGTTCATATTTGCCTATTTGAACGTTCTGTCTGGATGTCTACACCAGTTTCATGACGGCGACCAGAGTCGCAGTTGGCTGACGACATATATATATATATTTTAATTTTAACATCCATTTCGACATTTTCGCCCTATGTTGTGCTTCAGTCCACTGAACATAAAATAACACTGCGACCATGATCGCATGTTCATATTTGCCCATTTGAACGTTCTGTCTGGATGTCTACACCAGTTTCATGACTGCGACCAGAGTCGTAGTGGGCTGACGACATATATATATATTTTAATTTTAACATCCATTTCGACATTTTCGCCCTATGTTGTGCTTCGGTCCACTGAACATAAATTAACACAGCGACCAAGATCGCATGTTCATATTTGCTCATTTGAACGTTCTTTCTGGATGTCTACACCAGTTTCATGACTGCGACCAGAGTCGCAGTTGGCTGACGGCATATATATATATTTTAATTTTAACATCTATTTCGACATTTTCGCCCTATGTTTTCTTCAGTCCACTGAACATAAAATAACACTGCGACCATGATCGCATGTTCATATTTGCCCATTTGAACATTCTGTCTAGATGTCTACACCAGTTTCATGACTGCGACCAGAGTCGTAGTTGGCTGACGACATATATATATATATTTTAATTTTAACATCCATTTCGATCTACCATATGAATAAAATTTGTGACAAAGGTACAACATTTTAACAAAGATTAAGTAGTAAAAATTATAATTCACACAATTAACATTAGAAAACTGGCTTATATATTTATAAAAAATCGAAATACAAATTTTAAAGTTCTAATGTACGTTCTCGTCATCACCATCATAATCAAATTCGTCCTCAATATTATGACTGTGATTGTCTTCCGTATCGCTTTCCGTCTCTTCCACCTCTTTACCAACAATCTCCCCTTCGCTTTCTTCCTCTTCATGGCAGTATTTTGGTTCATCAATGAACTCCCAGAATGGGTCGTCTGTATCAAGCTCATCCTCTGACCCGTAGCGAGGGATCGATTTAGAACTATACATCTAATTATCATTAGATGCTTGGCTTCTTTCCGGTGAAGATGGTGGAGAAGACATTTTTGAATCTGTTTCCGAATATTGAAAGAAACGTATTTGAGCAAAACCTATTTAGTATGTTTATAATCTTGTAATGATGACCCTTTGTATATTTTTAATCCCGGAATTCCAAAAGGTTTAAGCCCTTTAACGACGTGAACATGTCCCAAATTTATTTTGTGCCCTTTCCCATAAATTGTATACTTTCCAGGTGACTGTTTAGTTCTCAAAAACAGTTAAAAAGTTAAAATAGTCTTACATCAAGTTACTTGTACTTTGAACACGCGAAATTATTATTGTTTTAATATCTTATGGTAGAAATATGCAGGGAGGATTATGTTTACGATAACATAAATTAATGAAGTTAATTAAATAAAACATATATAAAGGGCTATGTGTACAAAAACTTTAGTCTCTCGATTATGGAAGTACGACCACAGTCGCATTGGGAACTGATAAATGATTCAGTAACTGCGACCGCGATCGCTGTCTCGATTACAGTATCGCAATATAAGGAAACGATGTAACTCAAACAGGTCATGACTGCGACTTTGGTCGCCGTACAACTTCTGAACTCATGTTTGTTTCTAATATCAATACGAATTAGTAAATTGCACTGTGTAATAGAAATAGATTGGAAATAAAGAAATCTCAATAGATTTTATAATAAATAAATGTATAAAAATGTTTATGAATTAAATTAATAAAACAAACAGATCAATGAATTACATTTATTTTTACATTTATAAATAAAAATTGAGGTACATCAATGAATTGTCAACTGTCAGTCTTCAAATATCATCCTTCTTATAATTTCTGTTTCTTCATCCCAACTTTTCTCTCTATCTGCAAGTATCATGTATGCAAGCTCACTTCTTAGTCTCTGTACATCGGCAGCCGTAACAGTATCAATAGCTGATGGACTATCAAATGCTATACTTTTCATGTACTTGCATACATATACAGCGCAATTAACACTGAAAGTTGTATAGAGTAATCATTAAATTAAATTAGATTTCTGTACTCAAAAAAAGTAGAAAATATGATAGGTAAACGTCACCAAAAAATTAAATACCTGTTTGCTTATTGGGGGCATCTTATGTATTTTATATTTGTTTTTCATTATGATTGAGGCACAACCTGCACAAAAAATACTAGATTATAGAACTTAAGAAAGAATATGTGCAAGTGCTCAATTCTTCCGCTATAGCAAGTGGCTATGCGGGTCGTGATCCACAAGGAGGGTTTGCGATGGAAGCGTTTACAGTTTTATTGAAATCGTTAAGAAAATAAGCGAAAGTTCTTCTCTGTTTTATGTTATGAAAATGAAAAGAAAGTTATCTTAAAGTTAAAGAAAATGGAAGATAAAGAAGGTGGAAAATCAGAAAATGATGAAAAGCGATTAAGTACAATGAAGTGGAGATGATAGAGTTGGACGAAGTGGTGTTTGTGATTTAATTTACAGAAATGAAAGAAAAGAAATAAAACAATTGCTTACCTTCTTTTCGTCAAAAGCTTACCTTGAGTCTTCAGCGATGATTTTACCTTGAAGTGGAGGCATTCAGCGCATAGCCATAAGATTTGAGTATTGGTCTTCGTCCACATTACATCATCAAGACTACTTCAAGAATGAAATGATACAGAGAGAGACTCTATTCCATCGTCATGAGCTATCGGTGGCACTCGCAATGGCAAGGCTCTTTCGATGCTTTTAGACTCACTTGGAAGACGATTGTACAAAAAAGAAAAGTAAAATAGAAAAGAAGAAGAAGAAGAAGACTAAATAGAAGTACATACACAAAAAAACCTCGATTCTATTTCATAACAATCAAAGAAAAGAAAGAAAACCTTACACCATTGTCACTATAGCTCAAGCTTCATTCTTGTTCTTCGATGAAAGTCGATCTCCTCTGAATTACATAAATGCAAATTACAATTACATAAAAAGGAAAAACAAAAACTAAACTAAGAAATGGAAAACTAGTCTAAAATCCTAACTCTGCATTGACGTCCCTTTTGCCTTTGAGTGAAGGTATTTATAGGAGAAATGGAGAGGGTAGAGGAGTGTGAAGATAAGTAAATCTAGCAATTTTTGAACTCCCCTTATCTTCAAACTTGATTTGAGGTGGATATTCAGTTCAGATCTGTAGTTTGTTGGCATATTGATTGCTGAATATCACTTATCAAATAACATAATTAGAGATAATGATCAACATAAGAGTTGTAGCTCTGTAAGTCTGCTTTCTGGATCATCTTGAATCATCAGAATTGAGATTCTATAGCAAAAGTTATGATTCAAATACTAAAATGTATCCAGTCAGAATCTGAATCAAATTGCTTCATCTCATCCCTTGATCTTTGCTTTAACCGATCGATTCTGAGAGGATTCTTCTCAACAGTTTTCAACATCTTGATTTTTCCCTGATTTAGTGAGTGTGAATTAATTCTAATTTAATTCAGAATTATGGTGGGCTTTGGGCTCATTTCTCTTCATCTCCTTAAAGAATGGGACTGCAAATAAATTAAGCAATTAATTAAGATAATGCAAAGTTTTATTCTAAAATAGGTATGAAAATATGATATTAAATATGCAACATTAGTGACCAATCACATTAATTTATTGAAATCAATTTCAAAAATCTATAATAACCTTTCTTTCTGCAATGTCAATAGAAAAAATATCAGTATTAATCAAATTAAATGCAAGTATTCAATAATTGAAATATTAAAATTCAACTAACCATTATTCTTGCATCTCTTTGATAAAACTTTAATATACTACTTGATTTTTCAGCTGGGACCAAAGAGTTGTAAAAAATCCACTCTTCTGTATGACAATCAAATACCTGTTAGCCCAAGAGGTTACACTCTCCAATTGTTTTGTGTTTTTGATGATGACAAACCAAATTAGTGCTATTTGGTACTAATGATTTTGTTTAAGATGAGTTTCAGGTTTTGTACCATGTTTAGAGTTCATTTGCTTCGCTGTTGCAAAAAACTTCTAAGTTCCACATAGCAATGAAGGCAATTTGCTCATCAAGGAAGGATCATAGAAGAGAAGGCACTAGCAAGGCATGGATGGCTCAAAGACGTGAAGATTGCTCAGAGGTCCTTAGGTTTTGTTTTTAGTTTTATAGCTTGTTAAAGAATAGAGATTAGGTTTGAAGCTCAATCACACACGTTTTTGCGCATATACTATTTCTTAGTTTATTTCCTATAAAATATACAAAAATATTTTAGTACAAAATCTTTCTTCTACAAATTTCTTTTTATGTTACATACTGAATTCCTGTTTAAAATAGTTTTGTTAAAATATTTTTCTTCTCAAAATTCTGTCTTTATTTCGTTTTCTGACCTGATCCGGTCGACCGGCAGTCTACCGACAGTCGACCGAGTCTGTGTCAGGCTGGTCCGGTCGACCGGACCAGTCGACCGAGGTCCTGGCAGAATGCACGTATCCGTGTGCATGTCTGTCGGTCGACCGGGGCAGTCGACCGATATTTATTTTTGAGTCACAGTTTGTATCAGTCGACCGGGTCGGTCGACCGATAGCCTGTAACGGTCGGAATTTTGTACTACCGGTCGACCGGCCCGGTCGACCGATGTAGCCGTTGAACAGTAACGGGCAGATTTTTAAGAGCTGTTTATTTTTGTCTTTTGTGTTTAAAAATTCGTTTAAGGATATATTTTGATCTAATTACCTCCTAAACATCAGTAAATATGTTTTATCCCTAAACCCTAGCCCTCTCCTATAAATAGGGGTGTTTGGGGAGAGATTGGTTACAACAACAATTTTCAAGAGAAAAATTCAAAAGTTTGAGAAATTCAAAAGAGCTTGTTTCTTGGTTTTTGTGCTAATATTCTCACTCATTTTCTGAATTGGTCTTTGTGATACTCTCTGATTTAATTTTTCTTTTCACCTTACACAAGAGCTTCATTCCTACTCAATATTCTCTAAGGACCTTTGTAAGGAAGAGATATTTGAAAGAGAGAGTTTGTGGTCTTTTGACTACTCAGAGATAATTTGTACTTGAGCTTTGTGAAACTGGGTACTCCTGTGTGTTGGGTACTGCAGTGATTGTGTAACTGTCTGTGTGATAGTGAAGTAGCTAGAATCCTTCTGGGGAAGGCGGGGAGTAGAGCTGGGTGCTCGAACCTCGATAACATATCCTTGTGTTGCGATTGGTTTACTTTCTTGCACTCTTTACTTTACTATACTTGCTCTTATTCTTGCTCATCATAATCATTGTCATACTTACTTGCTTGCATTCATCTTGTGATTCTTGTTTGGTGACTGTTGTAGCTTTAATTTTTAAATTGCCCTTTGATTAGCATTTTCACCTATTCACCCCCCCTCTAGGTGATTTTCAATTGGTATCAGAGCTTGGACTCTAGGTTGGCTTAACATCCATAGAGAGATCCTTAAAATATTGCTAATCAACATTTTCATTCATCCATTCATACACTAGTAAATATGGCCGACAACATTAAAACCCCACCTAAATTTGATGGCCTAAATTTTCCCATTTGGAAGGTTAGGATGACTATATTTTTGCAATCACTAGGTAGCTTGGTAGCTAAGTCCTTGACCAAACCCTACATAGCACCCGATAGTGATGAGAGCACTTGGACCGACTTCAACTTTAGAGAATATGAGGCTAACTCAAAAGCCCAAAACTCCCTTTTAACCGCCTTGAATGAGGATGACCTTACACGGGTAATTCATTGCCAATCCGCCCATGAGATTTGGCAACACTTATTGGTCACGCATGAAGGGACTTCACAAGTCAAGAGAGCTAAAATAGATCTCTTGAGGTTCCAATATGAATCATTTAAAATGCTTGATGATGAATCCATTGATTGTATGATTACTCGTTTCACTAAAATTACAAATGGTCTTTCTTCCTTAGGTGACGTCATCTCCAACGATCAAAAGGTGCGCAAAGTGATACGAGCTCTTCCTCTATCTTGGGAGATAAAGGCCACCACCTTGAAGGAATTAAACGACAAGGATGAGATGGACATCATTAGTCTTATTGGGAACCTAAAGACCCATGAGATGGAAAAGAAAGCAAGAGAAGAGGTTGCTCCAACAAAGAAGAAGTCCATAGCTTTCAAGTCTTCATCCACTCTTGAAGACGATGATGAAGATGAAGAAGAAGATGAGGAGCTCTCCCTCCTTGTACGAAACATGAAGAGATTGTACCGAAGGAAAAGTTTAACTTCCAAAGAAAGTTTGAAGACAAAAGGGAGGAAAGAGTTTGCTACAATTGTCGAAAGCCCGGACACATGATAGCGGATTGCCCGGAGCTCAAAAAGAAGATAATTTCCTCTTTCAAGCATAGGAAGTTGGAAGAAAAGAAAGCCTACAAGGCAACATGGGATTCGGAAAGCGAGTCCGAAGAAGAAGAAGCGGATACCGCAAATATGTGTTTCATGGCAAACACACCCAAGGTAAACCCTCAATCTCTTGATGATAATGATGATGATTTGAGTAAGGAAGTTCTAGTTCATGCTTTTGTAGAACTTTCCGAAACTTATGATAACAAGAAAATGGAATGCTTTAAATTACAAAAAGAAGTTGCTTTTCTTAAAATCAACTTGCTTTGGTTTCAAAAGAAAAAGATGATCTTTCTTCCAATCTTGTTTCTATTCAAAATGAATTTGACGCTTATAAGATTTCTTGTAAGGGTAAAACCCTATTGTTGATAATGAAGAAATTTCTTCCTTAAAAATCAAAATGGTTGATTTTGAAAAGGTTTTGAAAGATTGTGCTTTTAACACCAAGAAGCTTGAAGAAAAGTTTTCCAAAAAGCACACTTCTCATGTTAAAGATTCTCATGCTAAAATGCCACATGCTCACACTTCAAATAATACTTCTCATGCTAAATCTTTTCATGCTCACAATGCCCATGCTCACAAATCACACACTCACTATGCTTTTAAATATGGTAGAGTGTATAGATGTACTTATTGTGGCAAAAATGGACATTTAGCTAAATTTTGTTATGATAAATTGCATAGTTCAAATAATCTTGTTTGGGTTAATGGCTCTAACCCTCATGGACCCAAGAAAATGTGGGTACCAAAATCAAGTCCTAAAATGTTTGATGTAGGTACACACCAAGGCTCCAAGACGTAGGGAGCGGTGGTACCTTGATAGTGGTTGTTCGAGACACATGACGTGGGATATCAACAACTTCACAACCCTATCAAGGTACATGGAAGGTGGCTCCGTCACCTTCGGGGATGATTCCAAAGGCACCATCATCGGTATTGGTAATATTCAAATGGTTCATCTCCTATTATAGAAAATGTAGTTCTTGTTGATGGTTTAAAGCATAATTTACTTAGTATTAGTCAATTTTGTGATCGTGGCCTTAAGTTGTTTTTGATGATTCTACTTGTAAGATTTTTGATGTTAAATCGAATGATTGTATTTTAAACGGTTTTCGTGATGATAATGTTTATATAATTGACATGCTTAATGTAGAGTGTTCTACTAAATGTTTAAATGCTTTTGATGAAAATTCTTGGCTTTGGCATAGAAGATTAGGACATGCATCTTTTGAACATCTTTCTAGAATTAATTCAAAGGAATGGTGAAGGGTATTCCTTGCTTGAGTTTTGAGAAAGACCGCATTTGTGGTGCGTGCCAACTTGGAAAACAAACCAAGTCTTCCTTCAAACCAATCAAGGATATCATGTCAACTAGACCTCTAGAATTAATTCATATGGATTTATTTGGACCAACTAAAACTAAAAGCTTAAATGGAAGTAGATTTGCATTTGTTTTAGTTGATGATTTCTCTCGTTTCACTTGGGTTTTCTTTTTGCAAAATAAAGATCAAACTTTTTCTCACTTTAAGATTTTTAGAAAAAGAGTTGAAAAAGAAAAATGTTTTCCAATTTTGAGAATAAGGAGTGATAGAGGTGGTGAGTTTGTTAACCAACTCTTCATGACTTATTGTGATGAAAAGGGAATTAAGCATGAAATGTCTTGTCCTAGGACTCCACAACAAAATGGAGTTGTTGAAAGGAAAAATAGAACATTTCAAGAGATGGCTAGGACAATGATAAGTGAGTACGACCTCCCTCAATATTTATGGGCCGAGGCCGTAAACACCGCATGCTATATATCGAATCGTATTTATTTATGCAAAAATTCTTCTAAAACATCTTTTGAAATGTATCTTTCTAGAAAACCAAATGTGTCATATTTCAAAGTTTTTGGATGCAAATGTTTTGTTTTGAACACTAAAGAGAATTTGGGTAAATTTGATGCTAAGGCTTATGAGGCTATCTTTGTTGGATATTCCTCTACTAGCAAAGCATATAGAGTTTTTATTAGATCTTCACAAACTATTGAAGAAACTATGCATGTTAAGTTTGAAGAGTCTAATGTGTTTGTTGAGAATGTTGTAGAGATTGAACCATTAGGTAAAAGCATGGAGAAACTATCCTTGAAGGACTCACCCGCTCAAGAAGATAAGCAAGAACCTTTAGGTGAAGTTCAAGAGGATAATGAGGAAAGCGCTCAACCGCTTCCCAAAGCTTGGAGATACGCTACAAATCATCCTAAGGAGCTCATCTTGGGTGATGCTTCCAAAGGAGTCACAACGCGCTCCAAACTCCATGACCTATGTGGTAACTTTGCTTTCATTTCTCATTTTGAACCCAAGGCATTCTCGAAGCCGAGAAGGACCCATATTGGTTGCTTGCCATGCAAGAGGAACTCAATCAATTTGAGCGCAACCAAGTTTGGCACCTTGTTCCTAAGCCCCACGATAGACCAATAATTGGTACTAAGTGGATCTTTAGGAATAAGTTGGATGAGTCCGGAAATGTCATTAGGAATAAAGCTAGGTTAGTAGCCCAAGGTTACACTCAAGTTGAGGGAATCGACTTTGAGGAATCCTTTGCACCCGTAGCACGGCTTGAAGCCATACGGATAACACTAGCTTATGCATTTTTTAAAATTTTAAACTTTTTCAAATGGATGTAAAAAGTGCATTTTTAAATGGTTTTCTTAATGAAGAAGTTTTTGTTGCTCAACACTCGGTTTTGTTGATCATGTTCATCCCGATTTTGTTTTCAAACTTGATAAGGCTTTGTATGGTTTAAAACAAGCTCCAAGAGCTTGGTATGAAAGACTTTCAAGTTTTCTAATTTCAAATGATTTTATTAAAGGTAAAGTAGACACTACTCTATTCACTAAGCATGTTGATAATGATATTTTAATTGTCCAAATTTATGTTGATGATATAATCTTCGGTTCTACTAATGAAGTTTTATGCAAGGATTTTGAAAAGGTAATGCAACAAGAATTTGAAATGTCCTCCATGGGTGAGCTCAACTTCTTTCTTGGACTCCAAGTCAAGCAATTGCATGATGGGAACTTCATCTCTCAAGCCAAATACGCGAAGGAACTCATGAAGAGGTTTGGACTTGAATACGCTAAAGCTTGCAACACTCCCATGGCAACTACAACCAAGCTTGATAAGGACGACCAAGGTAAAAATGTTGATATTAATTGTTTAGAAGGATGATAGGTAGTCTTTTATATTTAACGGCAAGTAGGCCGGATATCATGTTTAGTGTGTGTCTTTGTGCTAGATTTCAATCGTGTCCCAAAGAGTCTCATTTAGTTGCCGTAAAACGCATTATTCGATATGTTAAGGGAACGATTGGATTAGGTCTTTGGTATCCGAAATCGGAGATTTTTCTATGATTAGTTATTCGGATGCCGACTATGCGGGTTGTAGAGTAGATAGAAAGAGTACTAGTGGGACATGTCAATTTCTGGTAATTGTCTTGTTTCATGGTCCTCTAGGAAGCAAAATTCCGTAGCTCTATCAACCGCCGAGGCGGAGTATGTTGCCGCGGGGGCTTGTTATGCACAAGTCCTTTGGATGAAACATACTCTCCTTGATTATGATTTGCATTATAAAAATATTAAAATATTTTGTGATAATACTAGTACTATTCATTTAACCAAAAATGCAAATCAACATAGTAAGACCAAGCACATTGAGATTAGATATCACTTTCTTAGAGATCATTTTGAGAAAGGTGATATTGATATTGATTATGTTTCACCGATTTTCAACTAGCCGATATTTTCACTAAACCACTTGATTTTGCTAGATTTTCGTTTATTTGTGGAGAACTAAATATGTGTATTATTGATTGAACATGTTTTCATAACCCTTTTTGATGTATGACAAAAAGGGGGAGAGTAAGTTACATGGACAAAAATAAGTTCATTTGGTCTTGGTTCCATATGAATTTATATGTTTTATGAGTTTTTGTATTTTAGTTTAAATTGGTATCTAGAGCATATTATTGTTTGTTTCAATTGGTTTCAATAATTGGTGCATCATTTCAATTATTGGTATCTAGAGCATATTATTGTGTTTTTAATTATAGCATAATTTGAGGGGGAGTTTTCTCCTCCCTATATTTTTGTTAATAGCCTATTTGTTTTGTCATCATCAAAAAGGGGGAGATTGTTAGCCCAAGAGGTTACACTCTCCAATTGTTTTTGTGTTTTGATGATGACAAACCAAATTAGTGCTATTTGGTACTAATGATTTTGTTTAAGATGAGTTTCAGGTTTTGTATCATGTTTAGAGTTCATTTGCTTCGCTGTTGCAAAAACTTCTAAGTTCCACATAGCAATGAAGGCAATTTGCTCATCAAGGAAGGATCATAGAAGAGAAGGCACTAGCAAGGCATTGGATGGCTCAAAGACGTGAAGATTGCTCAGAGGTCCTTAGGTTTGTATTTTAGTTTATAACTTGTTAAAGAATAGAGATTAGGTTTTGAAGCTCAATCACACACGTTTTTGCGCATATACTATTTCTTAGTTTATTTCCTATAAAATATACAAAAATATTTTAGTACAAAATCTTTCTTCTACAAATTTCTTTTTATGTTACATACTGAATTCCTGTTTAAAATAGTTTTGTTAAAAATATTTTTCTTCTCAAAATTCTGTCTTTATTTCGTTTTCTGACCTGATCCGGTCGACCGGCAGTCTACCGACAGTCGACCGAGTCTGTGTCAGGCTGGTCCGGTCTACCGGACCAGTCGACCGAGGTCCTGGCAGAATGCACGTATCCGTGTGCATGTCTGTCGGTCGATCGGGGCAGTCGACCGATATTTATTTTTGAGTCACAGTTTGTATCAGTCGACCGGGTCGGTCGACCGATAGCCTGTAACGGTCGAAATTTTGTACTACCGGTCGACCGGCCCGGTCGACCGATGTAGCCGTTGAACAGTAACGGGCAGATTTTTAAGAGCTGTTTATTTTTGTCTTTTGTGTTTAAAAATTCGTTTAAGGATATATTTTGATCTAATTACCTCCTAAACATCAGTAAATATGTTTATCCCTAAACCCTAGCCCTCTCCTATAAATAGGGGTG
>JAVJIF010028488.1:0-86903 GCA_038442645.1 Agave tequilana | reverse complement strand
AAACTTGGACTTTCAAAACACAAATCTTTTGAACTGTTTTTATTCCATACTTGCTTCTTCACACTTGATGGTTTAACATTCTCTTTTTAATGATTTGTAACAAAAAGGCTTAAGATTTAAATGAAATTATCTTATTTGTTTTACTTGGACATTAAAAGAAACGAAAGGTTTTTGCTTATGATAAAAGTGATGCGCCCAAATGTTTTGAGATAAGTACATAGTTAAGTAAAAAATTAGTGAGCCCAGATCTCTCCTTCTATATTAAAAACAACAAATCACTTTTCACAAAGCTTTTAAATCACTTTTTCCAAAGCCTGCTCCAAATTTGCAATTTTCTTTTAATCACTTCCCTCTCTTCATTATCTTTTCAACTAAAAAAACTAACACCATTCTTAGCTTTCTAAACAAAACACCGAAAAGCTTTCATCGCATTCCTCCTCGTGGACACGACCCGTTAGCAACGCTAACATGGTAGTTCCTTATCTCTCTTTTCACTTTCAATACAACCATTCTATTATCCAAAAGGATGGGGAGATTGGTAGTGATGTCAACCATAGGACCAAGCGGCTGGTTGAAATGGAGGAGCGCAACAGGAGTTTATTGATCGTAATATTCCGTTATGGTTGAAGGAAAGTTTTATCGGATAGCTATTAGGCCAGCTTTATTAAATGGCACAGAATGTTAGGCTATAAGAGACATCGTGCGCATAAGATGAGTGTAGCAGAGATGTGCATGCTTCGTTGGATGTATGGTAACACGCGAAAGAGATAAGCTGAGAAATGAGGTTATTCGTACTAAGATAAGTGTAGCTCTATAAAAGAGAAGAT
The DNA here is from genome assembly GCA_038442645.1 of Agave tequilana. Lineage (NCBI taxonomy): Eukaryota > Viridiplantae > Streptophyta > Magnoliopsida > Asparagales > Asparagaceae > Agave > Agave tequilana. The sequence continues at coordinate 86,076 of JAVJIF010028488.1, read as the reverse complement.
GAGAGAAATCGCCAACGATGGTTTGATCCTGGTGCCACGTAGGCCTATAGATGCGTCAGTCCAGCTTGTAGAGCGTATCAATTAGGGCAAGTTAAAAAGAGCGCAGGGGAGACAGAAGAAACGTGGATGGAGGTAATACAACAAGATATAGAGGCTAAAGGTCTTAGTGAAGGCATATTGCTCGATAGGAATGAGTGGAGAAAGCTGATTCATGTGCCCGATCCGACGTAATTCTCTTTGGTTCATGTAGCCTACCCCAAATACTGGGACAAATGGCTTAGTTGTGTTGTAGTTGTTGTTGTAGGTGATCTTATTTTTATTAATTGTTCATGTCAACTTGGTCGAGAGACCCAGCCATATCTAAGCTAACTAGAAACAGTTCACCACCTAAAATTCGATCCACACATGGTACAACCAACATCTCTGCGGATAGGTTCTATCTTGTCAGGTCATCTCTTCTATCTTGCATTAAGTTTTTCGAAGCGACGGCAACAACTTTGAGCTTAAGCCATAGTTATTAACACTCTCCCGAAATATCATGGTCTAGGATCCGAAAATTCATACTTCTTCATAAGAGGATTTGAAGAGGTGCGTCTCATTATGAGCATGTTGGCCCAAATTCCATAAGCCTTAGTATTGATGATAACAAAACATATGTACTTATGTTTTTAACAATTTATTTAATAAAGTTTTTGGTTAACTCATTGTTGCATTTCGGCTCCATCACAAGACACACATTTGAAAGCTAAGAAGATGTAAATCTCAGAGCCTAAGCACATACAAGAGCTCAAGGATCAAGTTTGCAAAGAAGATAATATCAAGATTTGCATTCTAGTAGGATTTATAGTCGTTGTTAAAACCAAGATGATATAGGTTGATAGCTCTTTGGGATGATACACACAATCTTTCAAATTCCTAAAGTGTTTAAAAAGAGTTAAAAACATTCTCTTTTCTGTTTTCAAGATTAAGTGGAAAAATGAGTTTCAGAAAAAAATTAGTTTTCGATTTAGAAAAGGTTTTACAAAATATAGTTCTAACTCTGTTTATGTTGATCCATGATCACACACTAGTTCTATCAAGTCCTAGAACTCTATTTTGCATTTAAATATCAAAGTTTATTTTATCAAAAAAAGATTGATTTCAAAAAGGTTTTCATAACAAGCTTTTAGCTCAAGGTCGGTTGACCGTCTGGTCGAACGTATGCAGAGCAGATTTGCTCTGTCGGCTGACCAATTAGTCGACCGATATGCACCAAAGTGCATTGTGTGCACTTCGGTCGACCGTGCGGTCGACGACTGCAAGAGCTTTGCCCTCGGTTGTCCGGTCGACCGCCCCGGTCGACCGATAGAGAGCTTTGCTCTCTGGTTGGGGAAAAACGATCGACCGACGGTCACCGCTATCCCCAACAGCGAAAATTTGACTATTGATGGTCGACCGGCGGCGACCGACAGAAGGATTTCCTTCTCATTTTTTCCCAACGGCTATAATTTGTTTTTTTGGTCTTTTCCAATGACTCTTTTGGGTTTTTCTCCTCATGTTTTCATCCCCTATAAATAGTGGAACTATAGAAAAACCTAACAAGACAAGACTTAAGAAGTTAGAAAAAGATTTTATAAGCTTATAAGAAGGTTTAGTCAAGTTTAGCTTTTCCTAAAAGTTTTTCTTTTGAGCCATAATTTCACATTCTTGATTTTTAGCTTGAGCCTTATCTCTATATCTTTGCAAGCTATTTCTACTACACAATTCCAAAGAGTTTGACCTCCTCATCTTGCTTATAGGATTATGCTTGTGAGCCTTTTGTGATCAAGAGAAGGTCACCAATTTCCTTCTATTGTGAAGTTGTAGAGGGTTGCAGCCCAGTGAGCTAGTGAGTTCCGTGTGGTGTTGCGGCACCGTGATAGAGGACTAGTGAGTCCATTGAGTTCTAGTGAGAACTTGTAACGGTTGATGATCTAGTGAGATCAGTCATAATGAAAATCCTTCATAGGGTTGAAGAAGGGAACGTAGAGCAGTGGCTCAAACCTCGGAACATATCATCGTGTTGAAATTGCTTACTCTTCTCTCTTCACTCTACTCTCTCTTTACTTACTTGCATACTTATATTGTTTTACTTATTGCAAGTATTTTTTGTGTTGTGATTAGTATTTTCTAGGATGCTAGCAAGTAAATTTTTATTCCGTATTATTTGCCATTTAGTATAGCCATCACCTATTCATCCCCCTCTAGGTGATTTATAATTGATATCAGAGCCTAACCCTAGTTTTTGGTTTAACCACCTGAGGGAGATCTTTTATTTGTCTATATTCATTTGTTGCATTTGTTATTTGTGTGTGTGCACTTATATTTGTTTTCATGGGATCACACGACTTTTCTAGCATCAAGTCCCCACACAAAATTTAATGGGTTGCACTTTCCCATTTGAAGGTCAAGATGAACCTATTCGTTAAGTCCCTAGGAGTTAGAGTTGCCAAAGCCATTACCAAAGAATTTGTTAAATCACGGTGATGAGGATACATGGTCTGAAGCAACCGCCAAGGATTATGAGGCCAATGCCAAAGCCTAATTGCACTTACACAAGCTTAAATGATGATGATCTTTCTCGTATTATTAATTGTAAATCCGCTTATGAAGTGAAGTTGGAATGATCTAATCATTACTCATTAGGGGACAACGCAACTCAAGAGATCTAAAGTTGACTTGCTTCGTTCTCAATATAAGAATTTTACATGCTGAAAATGAATGTGTAGATGAGATGCTACTCGTTCACCAAAATCAGTAATTGTTTATCTCTTTAGGTGACACCATTGACAATAATCAAAAGATTCGGAAGTTCATTAAGCACTCCGCAAAGCTTGAAAAGTCAAGGTGACAACCCTAAGGAGCTCAACGATAGAGAGAGATGAATTTCTCCAGCTTCATTGAAAATCTCAAAACCCATGAGATGGAGATGAAGGTGAGAGAAGAAAGGAAGACTCCAAAGAAGAAAGCGATAGCTTTCAAGGCGACTCCCTCATCTTGATGAAGAAGAATCATCAGAAGACAGCGATGAGGACTTTGCTATTCTCGTTCGAAAAGTGGGCAAGATGTTTTATAAAAAAGGAAGACAAAGAAACTTCCGAAGAGGAAGACATCAAGAAAAAATTGAAAAGAAGGAGGAGACGGGTCCCTGCTTTCATTGCAAGAAGACGAGCCATTTAATTGCGGATTGCCTTTCACTTCAAGCCAATACCTCCAAGAATGTGCATAGGAAGAAGAAGGAAAGGGTAACACTTGGGATGATTCAGAAATGGATTCCAAAGAGGAGATTGATGCCACACATGTTTGCTTCATGGAGAATGAGAGGAGACTTCATGGTAAATCTCGAAACCTCTTTAGAAGATAATAATTTAACAATGTATGAACTTGCACAATTTTTTGAAGAATTACAAAATCGATATGAAATTTCTCTTGCACAAAAAAAAAATTGAAAAAGAAAAACGATTTTTTAAAGAATAAGCTAGAAATTGTTTTTAAAGAGAAAAATGACTTATCTAGTTCTTTTGAGAAAATGAAAAAGGATTTTGATAAATACAAACTTGTTTGTAAGGATAAAAGCCCTAATAGTGCTTTTAACAAAAAATGAAATTTTGGATATCAAAAAGCATATCGATGTTTGGATACCACCTCGAAAAAAGTGTGCATTTGACATGAATAAATTTGCTTCTATGTTTCCAAAGGAAAATATCCAAAGGAAATATACACCTTATTCATCTCACACCCATCATGAAAAATATGCACAACATGCACATACACATCAATATAAGCATGCTTTCATGTATAATAAAGTGTACACATGTGCACATTGCGGCCGCAAAGGCCATTTAGCAAAATTTTTTTATGCTAAGTTAAATATGTTAAACAAAAATGTTTGGGTTCGAGAAAGTACAAACCCTATAAGACCCAAAAATTGTACCAAAGAACACACCAAACTTGATTGATGTCGGTGTCGTCCTCCTCCAAGACATAGGGACAGATGGTGGCTTGGTGGTGAATGTATCGGAGCTCAAAGAATCAATCGTCATATTGTATCGCTATCAAGAAGCACCTATTTTGGAGATTCCCTATGGTTTGGTAACTTCTCTATTTGAAAATTTCAACTCTAGTTAGATCTACATATGTATAAGAATAGCTAGCTTTCTTCTGTGTTTATATGCTTTAGTTGTGAATACATGATTTTTTATGGCTTGCTTAGATTCAAGCTAGTCTGTTAATATTGCTTTTGTTTTTTACTAGCCTATGAATTGCTTGCCCATGTTTATAGTATTTTTCCATGCTCATTTTGGCTGATAGATATCTCTGCATGTATGTGAACATAGATTAATTCATTTGCTCATATACATGTATATAATTTTATATTTATATATCTATCTTGTGATTGAGTATCAAATTTAAACCATATTTAAGCAATAAATTAATATAGCAATTGTGCGCCTCAACTCTTATTTAGAGGAATGAAGAAGAGAAGTTTAAAACCGTTAAGGGTATTTGGCATCAATATCTTGGTTTTAATTGCTTGACATATGATTTAAATGTTGAAAAAATTTTTTTTAGTATAAATTTTTTTTATATCATTTTCCTGAGTTTTTCATGTTTTGTAAGATTTGGTGTTATTTCTCTATTTTATGTATAAAGATATCCAATTTAAAATATTTTTCAAAAGCCCTTAATTTATATTTCTTAAAACTGCTTTTTGGGCAGTCACGAACGACCGACCAGTCGACCGAGTTGACCTAGTATAGGTCCGGTCGACGGGCGGTCAACGAGAAAATTGAAATACAAAAAATATATTTTTGGCCTGAGCCAGTTGACTGACCGGTCGGTCGACTGTAACCGAGAAGCTCTCGGTTAGACCTACCGGTGGTAGACTGTGAATCAGGTCTGCTACTTTTTACCCATTTTTAAAAACCCTAAAAAACCCTAATCTATCTTCTCTACCATCTCTCTCTCTCTCTTTTCTCCACCCTATTTCCCTTTCTCCCATCTCTCCCAAACCCTTCCAAATCTCAAATTAAACTTTAAAATTTGTTGGATCTGTTCTCAAAACTTCAGATTCACCAATTTTCAAGGAAAATTTTGGATTCTTTAAGGTATAATCCCTAATCTTCCCAAATCTTCTTAATTCATAATTTTTCTTTGAAATCTTTCTAAAATTCGAACCTGAATCTTATTTATCATCTTCCTAATTTTACTATGTCTAAGAAGCCTAGATCTGAGAAGGGTAAACAACCCGAATCATCATCAAACCCTTTGTTTTTAAGAATGCATCTTATAGATTTTCTATGATCCATAATAAACATATAATTTTGGTAGAACTGTTGTGCTTACTGATTTTTAGCACTTTAATCTAACAAACATTTGAACACAAGCTCTCTTGAATACCTAGTCACCATTAAGGAACCTATCTGCCCTGAACTTGTGCATTATTTCTACTCTAATCTGACCTTTCAAAAAAATCATGTCAGATCTAGGGTTCTGGGCAAGGACATTAACATTTTTTTGATCGATTTGTCCATTTGCTATATCTCTCCTATGAGGGTGTAGATATCATAATGTTGATATACATAATTTTGAATATCCTGACGGTAAATTTGCCCTCACCACATCTCTCCTGCTTCACGATAATGATAACCCTGCTTTAATTAGGAATGAGGAGGTGAAGTATTATGCGCTCACCACCCAGGTCCTAACTAAAATAGTGTTCTATAATCTCCTGCCAAAATTAGGAGAATATAGTCATGCTTGGGGTTCTGCTCTCCTCTTAATTTATTGCCTTCTGAAAGGCATTAGAGTTAATATTTCTAAACTCATCATCGATTAAATAGCTTCTGAGCACCTCTTGATCCCAAGCTGGCACTTACCATTTGGAATGCTCATTACCCGACTCCTCAAATAATTAAAATTGATCTTTCTGCTGAATGGCTCATCAAACCGTCTGTTGATGTCAACACCACTCTCTTAAATAGGATGCGTGCTAGGGAGCGTGCTCCTACTCCTCAGCCCCCTGCTATCATTCCTGTTGTTGCCTGGATCCTCTTCAGTCTCGTCAGCCTCTATTGACCCATACACAGCTCTCTCTGCTCAGCTTTGTGAGCATGATCTGAAAATGTCAGCAAATTTTGAAAGAATTGAGCACAGAGTTCAGAACGACCTGCAATATATCTGCTCATCTATTGATATCTCTAGACATGCGTAGACGAGACCTACAGTAGGAATGCTTGGCCTATTACACTTTCGAGAGGCCATGCTTAGCCCCTTCTGCATCGGGTCCTCTGTTTGACACCTGGGTACTCCTCCAGCTCCTTCTGAGGCACCAGCTCCTCCTGAAGATCCAGACTTCCAGGAAGAGTGACCCCTTTTCTGTTAATGACAAAAGGGGGGAGAGATTTTGTGGAGTTATCTGGAAGTTTTTTTCATGTCTTATTTATGTACTCTTTATTTGGACATGTAGTATTTGGTGTTTGGACATGCGTTTTTATATTATAGTACTTAATTTGTGGTATGGAACTCATTTTGAGGTTGGCATGAACCTTTGTATGGAGAAATTTCTTTTATGATATCAATATTGTCTTGGGAAGTTATGTATCTATTTTATGGTTGATATTGATACATATCTTCTATATGTGGTATATGGTGTGTTTATATTCTTATGTATACTTTATAAACCAACCATTTTACCACTGTTTCGGAGGTTGGAGGTTATTGGTTGGTTAGAGGAAATCGTTTATGCTTGCACCTTGTAATTGTTGGCCCAAAGGTTACAATCCCCGGGATATGTGTTTTGATGATAACAAATCATATAAAAGCTACTTGGTACTAATAGAAGTTAAAGAATGAATTTTAGGTTGATACAGGTATTGATGGCTCAAGAGTTCTCAAGCATGGGATATTAAGGTCTAGCTCATATGTTGCTCAACATCAACAATCAGAGATTCCTGCTTGTAGACTCATATAGTTTGTTTGTTAAAGAATAGTATATACGTTTAAAGCTCATAAAACACACACACAAATTCAATACGTTTGGTTTTTAGTTTAACCGATTTTGGATTTCAAGTACATATATCGGGTTTTATATTTGAACCAGCTTTAGTTCTGCTGACCTGCTTAATACCCTTTTATATTTGTTATCATAACTTTTTATTCTTATATTCAAATAACATGATTTAACTTGTATTTCAAATATAACTTTTCGATCTAAATTTCTTAATCAATAATCATTTTTAGATTCAAATTTTAAAGATGTTAAATATTTGGTTGAACTCTGTTCTTGTTCTGAAAAACACTTAGAGTTTCTGATTTGACACCTGTCAGTGTTTTATTGATAACTTACTAATACAAAATGATAATGAGTTGATTTTAGTTGCATTAAAAATAAGACTTAAATCTTTATAAATTATTCCTATATACCTAATTCTGAATTCGGATGTTTGTAGCCTGAAAAATGTGCTCAAAGTTGACCAATCTGCCAGATTGGCAGTAATGGCTAATTTTCTGGAGGCTGATTTTAACATGTTCTAAAACGTGTTTAAGTTTAAAAAAATGTGATTAGCTGTATTAGAGGGTCAATTTCTTCCTCTTTTATTCAGGTAAAAGTTTTCTATGTTTACTTTGAAATCACCTAGAGGGGGGGTGAATAGGTGATAGTGCTAATTTACAAACTAAATGGGAATTTAAAAACTAATTGCAGCTACACTTAGTACAACCAACGAGTGTAGCTGAATTCCCCGTGAAGGGCTCTGGACTAACTCCTCTTGATTCTTCTGAATAAGAGTTGAGGTGCTATATGAAGCTCTCGTGGTTAAGTACAAGTGAGGCACACAAACACAAGCCAAGCATAATGGATATATAACAATATGAATGATGCAAGGCACAACACAAGCAAATAGATATGAATGATGCACCACACAAATAAGAGAGAGTTAAGAGACAATGGATCAAACGCAAACACAAGATATATTTCGAGATTCGAGCCCCTAGCTCTACGTCGCCGCCTTCACGAGAAGGATTTCTAATCCACTATCTTGTCCACCGAGGACTCCCACCGAGGGAACCTCCACCGAGGAGGATTTGTACAACCGGGAGTACCAAACTCCTCTCTCAACCAACTACCTACACCGAGGCAATACAAATACAATCCACCTCTACCGAAGAGGGATAGGCCCGTAGCCAAACAACCAAACTCCACCTCTCACTAGAGGGAGCAAAACACAACCTCAACCTTACCAAAGAGGGAGCAACCAATAAAGGGTTTTTACAACAAGTGGTATATCTCAACCACAAACAATCTCTTTTCCCACAAACAAATGATCCTAAATAGATAGGATAGGAGATATAGCTCGAGTGTGGAAAATCTAGAGTTTGGAAAACAAAAACTCAAAGAAAAATACTTGGAAAACTCTTTGTAAAAGATAGAAATGAAGAACAATATAAAATCCCAATTTTCTATTTTCTTTGATTTTTCCAAAACCCTAAAACAATATAAAGATAGATCATTTGAAGCTCTAAACACTTTTGAAAACTTGTTTTAAACACCAAGAAAGAAGAGAAATTTTAGCTCTTGAAATCTTAGCCAAAATCCCAAAGAAATGGGGTTTATATAGGTCCAAACAGAAAACTAGCTGTTGGCTATTTTTGTCAGCCAGAACAGCTGGCGGTCGACCGGCCGGTCGACCGCCAACGGTCATATTTATGACCGTTGGAAGAAGCCGGTCGACCGCCCCAAAAACAGAGAGCAGTGCTCTCTGGTCCGGTCGACCGCCCGGTTGATCAGCCCAAGTGCCAGGCCAGACGTGCACAGGCTGTGCACGTCGGTCGACCGCCCGGTCGACCGGCTCCTGGTTCGGTCGACCGTGCGGTCGACCGACAGAGCCTGTCAGGCACTGTTCTGGGTCAGAAAAACAGGGTAAAAATTATTCTAATAAATCTTATAAATCTTCTAAAAATTCACAAAAATAGTTTATCATTTTACATTGAAATACAAACTTGTGATAAAAATTACAACACAAAAATCAAACATTTGTACCATTTTGTGTCTTATAAATTTTATCAAAAACCAAAACCTGTATTTTACCAAACATGGATTTTTCAATACATGAATAGGAAAGTCAAAATAAGTTTGTCTAGGAAGTTAAGCATGCATGTATAGAATGAATCTACTATACATAAACAAATTAAACTTGTTTTGATTTACTATTCATGAAAAAAATATCGGTTAAACTAAAACCGAAAAACCAATATCCATAAAACGTGTGTGTTGTGCACTTGAGCATATCAACTATCTAATCTTTACACATGGATCTAAAACACACTAAACTAAACTATGGATACCTAAGTCTTCTTGACGATCTCCGTCTTCAAGCCGACTCGATCCAAGACACGTGATCCACCGAGCTAGACTCCAACGAGTGCTGTGAATGATCTTGTTGCTCAGGCTCTGGAATCACCATGTGAAAGCTTCCAAACCATCTTGTTGAAGCAATCACCAACTAATATCTTGGTAATGATCTGAAACTAAACATTACAAGATTATTAGTTAACATAACTACATGAGTTAATCATCATCAAAACTAGAGTGGAAGGCCTCTGGGCCAACAATCTCCCCTTTTTGATGATGATAAAACTCATGGAGTTATATGCATGGATTAAAGTAAGCTTCAAAGAAGCTCCCCATTAACTCATGCATAGCAATAAACATAATAAACATGTATGCATAGATATGCATAGAACAAGATACCAAATACAAAAACATGTTCTTGATACCAAACATATGAAATGCTCTTGATACCAATAAAACGACAAACTAATAAACAAAAACAAAACATGCATATAAAACATGCATATAAACTCAAATACTTCTCCCCCTTTTTGTCAATCATCAACAAAGGGGTTAAAGTAAAAACAAAGCATTCTCTCCCCCTTTTTGTTCGAAACAAAGAATTAACAAAAGGGGTCAAACAAAAAATCAATATAAATTTCATGGACACAATTGAAAGAATTAGATCAATAGATACCAATGAAAATAAACAAAATCTTGATACCAATTGAGTAAACAAATAAGCATCTTGATACCAATTTTGAGAAAACAAATACAATCTTGATACCAATTTAAAGTATTATTCTTTTTAAGCATATGATACCAAATTGAAATATTATTTTCTATCATAAAGTAAGGGAGTGGAATACAAAACCAATGGTAAATCAAATACCAATGAAAGATAAAATACGAGTTTTCTCCCCCTTTATGAAATACCAATTAAAACAATGTCTAAACTTGTATTAGAATACCAATTGAAAACTAATCAATTGAAACATGATGATCATTAAAACTCAAGCTTAGCATAAACAAAATTATATATGTATGAAAAAATTAGATACCAATCGAAATTGATACTATTTGAAGAGTAAGCATACATACATAAAAATATATGAGTATACAAGAAATGTCAATATTGATACCAATTGAAAGAATCCAATGATACCAATTGAAACAACAATAATATCAAGTGTATATCTCATATAACCTACCACCCATTCATGCTCAAGTTTAAAATGATTTCACTATAAAGCATACACGAGTATGATTGCCCATCCAACCGCCCATTGAAGGTAGGGTTTTCAAAAATAGGTTTGAAAAATATAGTAAGTTTGAAAAATCTCTACCATAATGAAGAATACGAACTAGTTAAGTGAAAAAACTTGTTAACTGTACGAAATCCTTCAAGCAAGGAATAAAACATAAATATATTTCATGAAATATGAAATTCACATGATAGCCAACACTCTAAGTCAATGAAGCATAAATATGACTCATGAAAACAAAACATGAGTAAACTATAAAGATGAGTGTACAAACAAGATGTGAAGATCATAATCATGAAAGATAGACAATAAGCTCAAGTAGAATTCCTTAAACATGAAAATCATCTAAACTATTTAATCTTCAAGGCATATGTATGTCATATACAAACTAAAGTATATATACATATCCAAAACACAACGAGTCCACAAATGTATATGCATGAAGGCACGTGGCTCAAAGGATGTATATGTATAATCAATAGTTTGGACAAGATAGACATATACATGAAGTTAAACATAAACACATGATCATGAAAACATGAGTAAAATAGGAATACAAGTTAAAATGCATGAATCATCAAAACTAGACTATACTAACACATCTAATGGGTACAAATAAGCATTCAAGTACAAACATATATAGATTTATTTGTGGCCCACTATATGTACAAGTATATACCTAGTCTTAATGAAAACTAACATTTAAACAAGTAATCAAAACATGAAGCATAAAACAAGATATAAATCAACATGATAAACACAAACATGATCATTATGTAAATCCACATGTTATAGAGAGCTATGATAAACATGATAGCTAAACAAAGGTGAGAACACTAAAATAATGGTCCATATTAAACATGGGTGTCTCAAAATGCTATACATGCATGTCAATGATCTAATAATCATGGCATTAACATAATAATATATAAACATCAAACATCCTATAAACAATGAACATGAAAAGCATGCATAATAGAAATGGGAGTAAAGGATTGTTACCAAAACCGATGAGGCAACTCTCCATGTCTCCAAAATAAGGTGGTCTTCCACCAAACATCCCTTAAAAGTGATGCATCCAAATAGTCCACATGAACCTCAGAACGCATCCACTCCAAGGTACCTATACTCTCACGTCATGCGAGAGCCCACACCTACATCAAATACAATAGGGGTGGTCTTTGGTACCCATTCTCTATTGGGTCCATGGGGGTTAGCACCTTTCCTAACCCAAACAAATTTATTTGCTAAATTATAATCATATAAACGATCAAAGCAAAATTTAGCAAGGTGGCCCTTACGTCCACAATGTGTACAAGTGTACACATGAGCATACATGGTGTGATGATGGTGACCGTGGGAAGCATGTGTATGCCGTGATGGGTGTGCATGCATAATAGGAACTTGTTTCTTTCGAACCAAGGATTCCAAGCGTGTATGGTTCATGGCACATTGGCTCAAAGTGGAGCCCAAACAATCAACACTCTTCTTAAGCATAGATATGTCATTTTTAATTATGGAAGAAGAGGTGCATGCAATAGGTGATCTAGATGAAACTACCCTAGCATGGCAAACATGAGAATCAATATTATTTTTCAAAAAATCATTTTTCTTTAAACAAATTTCTAAATCCTTTGAAATAGAATCAATTTTTTTTTCAAAGAATTATTTTCTTTTACAACAAATTCAATTTTTGAAGACAAAACTTTATTTTTCTTCAAAACATCATTACAATCATTTTAGATTTCAACAATTCATTTTCTTTTAAAACAAGATTAAGTTGAGATCTAAGTGAGTCACATTCACTAGAAACCTCTTCCTTCTCTTGCAAAACAATCTCAATTTAGAAGACAATTTTTCATTTTCTTTATTTAAAGCAAAAGTCTTCTTTTTCAACAAATTATATTTTTCTATTAATTTTTCACACACAATAGATAGTTCTTCATTTAAGGCATAGGCATCAATATTTTCATTTGAAGAACTAGCACAATCATCATTTTCTAGTTGAGTTTCCGAGTGTACCTCAAGGGAGTCATTCCCTTGGACCATGAAGCATTGAGACTCGGATTCTCACTAGATTCCTCCGGTTGGATTGGCAATTGAAGCTTGGAGGTGGATGTGGTCAACTTGTTCCACACTGCAAAAGCGGAATCAAGATTAGAAACAAGCATAAGATAATCTTTTAAAAGCGTGCTTCTAATAGCCTCAAGGGCTTGTGCATTGGCCCCTATATGATTGCTATTACCAAGATAGCATTCTTGGTAGCGGCAAGGAAAACATGCAATCCTAGGGTTTTCAAATAAAAACTCATCTTGGCCTTCCAAATATCAATTCTAGAAATATCAAACATAGGAGGGCTATCCATGAGTGCAAACTATATGTGTGCAAGTGCAAATGCAAATGTAAATGATAGATTAGCAAACCAAGATCTCACTCCTAGGTGGTTAAACCAAATATCAGGAGCGGAGGCTCTGATACCAATTGAAATCACCTAGAGGGGGTGAATAGGTGATAGTGCTAATCTACAAACTAAATGTGGAATTTAAAAACTAATTGCAACTACACTTAGTGCAACCCACGAGTGTAGCCGAATTCCTCGTGAAGGGCTCTGGACTAACTCCTCTTGATTCCTCTGAATAAGAGTTGAGGTGCTATATGAAGCTCTCGTGGTTAAGTACAAGTGAGGCACACAAACACAAGCCAAGCATATAATGGATATAAACAATATGAATGATGCAAGGCACAACACAAGCAAATAGATATGAATGATGCACCACACAAATAAAGAGAGAGTTAAGAGACAATGGATCAAACGCAAACACAAAGATATGTTTTGAGGTTCGAGCCCCTAGCTCTACGTCCCCGCCTTCACCGAGAAGGATTTCTAATCCACTATCTTGTCCACCGAGGACTCCCACGAGGGAACCTCCACCGAGGAGGATTTGTACAACCGGGAGTACCGAACTCCTCTCTCAACCAACTACCTCCACCGAGGAAATACAAATAAAATCCACCTCTACCGAAGAGGGATAGGCCCGTAGCCAAACAACCAAACTCCACCTCTCACTAGAGGGAGCAAAACACAACCTCAACCTCTACCAAAGAGGGAGCAACCAACAAAGGGTTTTTACAACAAGTGGTATATCTCAACCACAACAATCTTTTCCCACAAACAAATGATCCTAAATAGATAGAATAGGAGATATAGCTCAAGTGTGGAAAATCTAGAGTTTGGAAAACAAAAACTCAAAGAAAAATACTTGGGAAAACTCTTCGTAAAAGATAGAAATGAAGAACAATATAAATCTCCCAATTTTCTATTTTCTTTGATTTTTTCAAAACCCTAAAACAATATAAAGATAGATCTTTTGAAGCTCTAAACACTTTTGAAAACTTGTTTTAAACACCAAGAAAGGAGAGAAATTTTAGCTCTTGAAATCTTGGCCAAAATCCCAAAGAAATGGGGTTATATAGGCCCAAACAGAAAACTAGCGGTTGGCTGTTTTTGTCAGCCAGAACAGCTGGCGGTCGACCGGCCGGTCGACCGCCAACCGTCATATTTATGACCGTTGGAAGAAGCCGGTCGACCGCCCCAAAACAGAGAGCAGTGCTCTCTGGTCCAGTCGACCGCCCGGTCGACCGGCCCAAGTGCCAGGCCAGACGTGCACAGGCTGTGCACGTCGGTCGATCGCCTGGTCGACCGGCTCCTGGTTCGGTCGACCGTGCGGTCGACCGACAGAGCCTGTCAGGCACTGTTCTGGGTCAGAAAAACAGGGTAAAAATTATTCTAATAAACCCATAAATCTTCTAAAAATCCACAAAAATAGTTTTATCATTTTACATTGAAATACAAACTTGTGATAAAAAGTACAACACAAAAATCAAACATTTAAAACCATTTTGTGTCTTATAAATTTTATCAAAAACCAAAACCTGTATTTTACCAAACATGGATTTTTCAATACATGAATAGGAAAGTCAAAATAAGTTTGTCTAGGAAGTTAAGCATGCATGTATAGAATGAATCTACTATACATAAACCAATTAAACTTGTTTTGATCTACTATTCATGAAAACAAATATCAGTTAAACTAAAAAACGAAAAAACCAATATCCATAAAACGTGTGTGTTGTGCACTTGAGCATATCAACTATCTAATCTTTACACATGGATCTAAAACACACTAAACTAAACTATTGATACCTAAGTCTTCTTGACGATCTCGTCTTCAAGCTGACTCGATCCAAGACACGTGATCCACCGAGCTAGACTCCAACGAGTGCTATGAATGATCTTGTTGCTCGGGCTCTGGAATCACCATGTGAAAGCTTCTAAACTATCTTGTTGAAGCAATCACCAACTAATATCTGGTTAATGATCTGAAACTAAACATCACAAGATTATTAGTAAACATAACTACATGAGTTAATCATCATCAAAACTAGAGTGGAAGGCCTCTGGGCCAACATACTTTTCCTAAATCCTATATAAAGGGGTTATTAGGGTAGAGGTTTTCACAACAACAAATTCAAAGATCAAAAGTTTTGAGTTTTCTTGAGAAAGAGCTTTTGTTTAAGTTTGAGCTATTATTTTCAAAAAAATTTGAAAGTTTTTGGTTCTTAAAATCTCTCTTCTGTTTTTATATCACTTACAAAACCTTGAGCTTAATCCTATATATTATTCTCTAGGGTTTGTAAATAAAAGTTTTTCAAAAGAGAGTTGTGGTCTTTTATCACCAAGTGATTATTGTATTTGTGGCTCCACTACCTCTGGACTAGAGAAGTGTGATTGAGGAGTTGGGTACTCCCTAGTGGTTATAATCCTTTGTGAAAATTCTAGTGGATCGAAAATCTTCAGGGTGAAGGGCGGGGACGTACAGCTTGGTGCTCGAATCTCGAAACAAATCTCTGTGTTTGCGATGAGTTTACTTGTGTTGTTTACTTTCTATTCATTCATTCTTATATTGTCAATCTATACTCTCATAACAAGATTAGATTGTGCACCTCAAACTTCTTATTTAGAGGAATCACGACGAAGGAGTTCAGAGCCCTTCACGGGGTATTCAGCTTCTAATCTTGCTTTGAGTGATCGTTGCATCACCTCATTTTTAAATTTGTGCATTGATTAGCATATTCACCTATTCACCCCCCTCTAGGTGATTTAAGTAATTCTGTATTCTTGATATGCATTGATGGGTTACATAGAGCTTGATTGATAATCTTATTCATATGCTTTTATTGATGCATCTAATTTATATGTCACATTTTGATATATGCATGGTTTAGGGGTAGCTTCGCTTGAAGTCTCTTCCCAAATTATTCGTGATAAATCCATGTGTTTTGTCATCATCAAAAAGGGGGAGATGTGGTCCAAAAGGCAGTAGCCCTAGTTTTGATGATAACAAAACATATGTAGTTATTTTTAACAATTTTGTTTAACAAAGTTTCAGGTTAACTCTTTGTTGCATTTTAGCTCCATCACAAGACTCACATGTTGGAAGCCAAGAAGATATAGATCACAGAGCTTAAGCACATAGAAGAGCTGAAAGATCAAGTTTGCAAAAGAAGACGATATCAAGATTTGTATTTTTGCCTTTTACATTTTAGATAGGATTTATAGTCGTTTGTTAAAATCAAGATGATATAGGTTGATAGATCTTTTGGGATTGACACACACACATCTTTCATATTCCTAAAGTGTTCTAAAAAGAGTTCAAAACATTTCTTTTCCGTTTTCAAGATCAAGTTTCGAAAAAATGAGTTTCAAAAAAAATCGGTTTTCGATTTAGAAAAGAGCTTTACAAAATATAGTTCTAACTTTGTTTTGTGTTGATTCATGATCACACACTGGTTCAATCAAGTCCCTAGAACTCTATTTTGTGTTTAAAAATCAAAGTTTATTTTGTCAGAAAATGATTAGTTTCAAAAAGATTTTCATAACAAGCTTTTGGCCCACGGTCGGTCGACCGACTGGTCGACTGTAGGCAGAGTAGATTTGCTCTGTTGGTCGATTGAGTGGTCAACCAACATGCACCAAAGTGCATTGTGTGCACTTCGGTCGACCGTGCGGTCAACCGACTGCAAGAGCTTTGCTCACGATTGGGTCCGGTCGACCACCCCGATTGACCGACAGAGAGCTTTACTCTCTAGTTGGGAAAAATGGTAGACTGATTGGTCGACCGCTATCCCTAACAGTCAAAAATCTGACTATTGGCGGTCGACCGGTCGGTCGACCGATAGAAGGATATCCTTCTGATTGTTTCCAAAGCTATATATTGTTTTGTCTTTTTCTGGGTCTTTTTCCAATGACTCTTTTGAGCTTCTCCTTATGTTTTATTCCCTATAAATAGTAAGACTGTAGAAAACCCAACAAGATAAGATTTAAAAAGTTAGAAAAAGATTTTACAAATTTACAAGAAGACAAAAAGTTTTAGCCTTTTCTTAAATGTTTTTCTTTTGAGCCAACATCTTTGTAAGCTATTTCCACTACACAATCTCAAAGAGTTTCACCTCCTGATCTTGGCTATAGGATTGTGCTTGTGAGCCTTTTGTGATCAAGAGAAGATCACTGATTCCTTCTCTTGTGAAGTTGTAGAGGCTGCGGCCTCAAGTGAGCTAGTGAGCTATGTGTTGGTGTTGCGGAACCGCAAGATAGGACTTATGAGTCTATGAGCTCTAGTGACACTTGTAACGGTTGACGATCTAGTGAGATCAGTCATAGTAAAAATCCTTCATAGTGTTGAAGGCGAAGACGTAGAGTGGCTCAAACCTCAGAACATATCATCATGTTTGTGACTGCTTACTCTTTCTCTCTTCACTCTACTCTCTCTTTACTTGTACACTTATATGTTTACTTATTTGCAAGTATTTCTTGTGTTGCGATTGGTATTTCCTAGGTTGATAGCAAGTAAATTTTATTCCGCATTATTTTCCATTTAGTATAGTCATCACCTATTCACCCCCCCTCTAGGTGATTTACAGAGCATACCACAGTTAAGAGATGATTCTATTTTGTTCTTTCGCCCTCAAGGACCTTGCGAAAAAGTCTCTATACAGTTTACGGCTAATTCAATTATATCATGGAATAATTTCATCAAAGCCTTCTTGAAGATATTCTAGCCTATTCATAAAACAGCTCTCATTCAGAAAAATATAATGCAGTTTAAGCAAGAAACAACCGAACCATTTTAAAATATTTTGAACGTTTCAAAGATCTCCTTGCCCAATGCCCCATTATGACTTAGAGAAGTGGCGATTATGCAAAATTCTCTATGATAATTTAGATTATCAAAATAAGACTTTCTAAGAAATCATGTGTCAAGGGGGATCTTACAAAATGATGAACAGGAAGGGTGGGAAATATAAGAAGATTTAGCGGAAAAAAATAATCCAGTGGGAGCCAACTCCCGATAAATATAAGAATAGTAACCCCTTCTCTTCCAAAGAAGGTCTCCATTCCATAAAGACATCCATAGAGGTGAAGCTAAACTTGCTAGCGTTATACGAAGACTAGAAGCCTTAGAAGCTAAGGAGCCAGTTCTGATGAATCAAGTCAGCCCAGCACAATCCCCATCTGCGAACTGCACTAACTGTCAATTTATGAACCATGTGCTCGAATTGTGTCCTATTTTTCTTGGTTATTAAATGTTTCTCGCACATATAAATGCGGGCTTCGCAAGGCCCAACAACAATCCATATTCACAAACGTACAATCTCAGTTGGAGAAATCACCTGAATTTATCATGGGGCCAAAACACCAATGATCAGCCTAGGCCCAACTTTTTCAATAATTTTCAGCCATCTCATTATCAAAAGGATTTCTCAACTAAGTTCTACCATCTTCTTTCTAAAATCCACAAATGGAGACAAGATTCTCCAATTTGGAGAGAAGGATGGATACTTCATCAAGACCCAAGAAACACTTACTCAAGCCATAATAGGATAGAGATTCAATTAAGTCAGCAAGCTAATTCAATTAGTGAAAGGCCCAAAGGGACTCTGCCTAATCAACTATTTCCAAACCTTAGAAACTCTAGGTAAGCCAATGAGACTCAAAATCCAAATCAATGTAATGTGGTTCATACATTGCGGACGGGAAAATATGTTGATAACCAAGTGTCTACGCCATCAAGTCCGACACAAGCATCCACTTCTTCTAGTTTCACTCAATCAAACACCAAAAAAAAAGATAAGTCAGTCGAGCAGGTGCACAAGCCTATAGAGCCATTTCCGAATAGGATTAGAAATAACAATAATGCCTATATGGAGAAAATACTTGAGATGTTTAATCAAGTAAAGATTAATGTACCCCACCTTGATGCAATATAACAAGTCCCTATCTGTGCCAAATTCTTTAAGGACATGTGCACAAGAAAATAAAGACTAATGTACCAAATAAAGTTTTTCTAACAACTAACATTAGTGAGCTACTGTCTAATTAGATCCCTATCAAGTACAAGGATCATGGTTGTCCTGCCGTTCTTGCACAATAAGTCAAGTTGAAATTAGTCGAGCACTTCTTATTCTAGGAGAAAGTATCAATTTGCTTTCCTTCTCAGTATACCAACAACTTGGGTTGGGCAAGCTTAACCCTACTCAAGTTATGATCCAGTTAGTTGACCGATTAGTTAAATTTCCAAAGGGAGAAGTAACTAATGCCCTTATCCGGATTGAAAAATTCATCTACCCAGTAGATTTCAATGTTTTTGAGACCCAATCAATGTCAAATCTTAGGTCTTAAACTCCAGTCATCCTAGGGCGTTCTTTCCTGGCGACTACGAATGCAATCATAAATTGTAGAAATGGATCCATGAAATTGAACTTTGGCGACATGACTAAGAAAGTCAATGTCTTCAATATAGGAAAACAACCCTGTGATATGGAAGATCAACCTTTTAAAATAAACCTTATTGAGAATTTGACAGGTAAGCATAGTGAGGAGATAAAACTAGAAGCCGAGTGTGATGTCGAGTTAGAATCTGAGGACTTCTGCCTTGATGAGAGTTTCAATTCTATAATTGATTGGACATTGAGCTCAAGTTCATTAAATTTAGAGCCAACAAGCTTGACTCCTCCATCTGTTGAGTCATCTCCTTCTTTAAAATTAAAAGTCTTGCCCAAACATCTTAAGTACACCTACCTAGGCGAACAAGAGACTCTATCAGTCATCATTGCAACCCATCTAACTGATAGGCAAGAAGAGAACATTATGACAGTCTTTAAAAAACATAAGGAAGCTATTGGTTAGGCGATGACTGACATAAAGGGACCGAGTCCAGTTATAATTCAACACCGTACCCATCTAAATGAAGAGGTAAAACCAAAGAGGGACCCACAATGTAGGTTAAACCCTATTATGCAAGAGGCCGTTCGAGCTGAAATAGTGAAACTTTTAGATAATGAGATAATTTATCCCATTTCTGATAGCCAATGGGTCAGCCCAATCCACGCGATTCCTAAAAAATCTGATTTTACTGCCGTAGAAAATGAAAACCAAGAGTTAGTTCAAACATGACTTTCTACAAAGATTCGAGTTCGTATTGACTACTGAATTTAAATGTTGCCACTCGCATAGACCATTTTTCTTTTCTATTTATTGATCAAATGCTTGAACGACTAGCTGGCCATGAGTATTACTATTTCTTGAATGGTTACTCGGGGTACAATCAAATATCCATAGCTCTGAAGGACCAAGAGAATATAATGTTTACTTGCCCATTTGGGACTTTTGCTTATCGATGAATGTCTTTCGGTTTATGCAATGCCCCACGACATTTCAACATTGAATGTAAGCTTATTCTTCGACATGGTCGAACACTTCTTAGAGATTTTTATGGAAGATTTCTCCATCTATGGAGACTCATTTGATCAATGTCTTCATCATCTTGAACTTATCCTCAAACGATGTGCCGAAAATAATTTGACTCTAAATTGAAAAAAGTGCCACTTCATAGTATAACATGGAATTGTCCCAGGTCAGAAAATTTCTAGAAAAGGAATTGAAATTGACAAAACGAAGATAGATGTCATAGCCAAGCTTCTCATGCCCAAATGTGTAAAAAATATACGATCTTTTTAAGACACGCCGGATTCTATCGTAGGTTCAATAAAGACTTTAGCAAGATTGTTAGACTCTTAACTATTTCTTTAACTAAAGATGTGTCCTTCATCTTTGATGATGGATGTGTTATCGTGTAAAAGAAGCTTAAAATAGAACTTATCCCTGTATCAATAATTTTTGCCCCAGATGATTCAAACCATTTGAGATCATGTGTGATGCTTCCGATTTTGCTGTAGACACTGTCTTAGGACAACACATTGATAACAAATTGTATGTGATCTACTATTCAAGTAGGACTCTTAATGATGCCCAATTAAACTATACTACAACCGAGAAGAAATTCTTGGCTGTAGTGTTTGCATTGAAAAATTTCGTCCATACCTACTTGGGACCAAAACCATCATATTCACCAACCATTCTGCGCTTAATACCTAAATTTAAGAAAGATGCGAAGGCCCGATTCATTCGTTGGATCCTTCTTCTTCAAAAGTTTGATCTCAAAATTCGATAAAAAGGGTGTCAAAAATGTTGTCGCCGATCACCTCTCATGTGTCCCAAATGCTCCTTCCAATGAGTTGCCAATAAATAATAACTTTCCCGATGAATAACTCTTAGCTACTTATAAGGAACCATAGTTTGCCAACATAGTCAATTACTTAGTCACAAACCAAACTTCATCTCATGGTCAAAACAAGATGTATACCAGTTCTCGTCTTAAGTTCGATATTTCTTTTGGGAGGAACAACATCTCTTCAAATATTATTCCGATCAAATCATTAGGAGATGTATCCCTGATGATAAAGTTAAGAGTGTTCTATCCTTTTATCTGAGCTTGCATATGGTGGACACTTTGATCCCATTAAATTGCCAAAAAAGTGCTACAGAGTGAGTTTTATTGGCTCCCTTTGTTTAAAGATGTCTTTGACATTTGCAAGATGTGCCTAAGATGTCAAATGATGCGTAGGATTTTGAAATGTAATATGATGTCCCTCAACCCAATTCTAAAAGTAGAACTATTTGACACTTGGGACATCGACTTTATGGGTCTTTTTCGTAGTTCATTTAGATACTAATACATCTTGGTGGTTGTGGACTATTTGTCTAAGTGGTAGAGGTCATCCTTTGCATGACAAATGACAATAAAATTGTTGTCAAGTTCTTAAAAAGAACATTTCTCTCGCTTCGGAACCCCTCAAACCATAATCAGCGATAATGATACTCATGTCTGTAATAGAACTTTTGAAACTCTTATTGTGAAAGTAGGTCATCAAATACAAGTTGTCCACACCCTACCATCCTCAAACAAGTCGGCAGGTAGAGATCTCTAATCGACAAATAAAACTTATTTTGGAGAAAACTGAGTCAAAACTGGAAAGACTGGTCCACCAAACTCGTATATGCATTATGGGCATACTGGACCGCTTTCAAAATGATTTTAGGTATGTTTCCTTATAGGTTAGTTTCTGGTAAGGCCTGCCACCTACCCGTTGAGCATGAACACCGGGCCTTATGGGCTATGAAGCAATAGAATTTTGATTAAACAAGGCCGGCGAGCTTCAAAAATTGTAAATTTCTGAATTTGAGGAGTTGAGAAATGAGGCTTATGAAAATGTGAAGATTACGAAGAATATGGTTAAGTTTTTCATGATAAATTTATCATGAGAAAAATTTTTGTCTCCAGACAAAAAGTCTTACTCTATAATTCTAGACTTCATCTTTTTCCAGAGAAGTTGAAATCAGGATGGACCGGGCCATTCGTTGTTAGGGTGTGCTTTCACATGGAGCAGTAGAGATATATGACACTAAGAATGGTAATGAATTCAAGGTTAACGGTCAACATTAAAGCCGTTCTTTGAATTAGTGCCTGAAGCAAAAACAAACCGTGGGTCTCTTGACCCAATGTATCGGCAACACTATCTCTTTGCATTTTATTTCATACATATATACATACATTCAAACATAGGGACAATGCATGAGATAGGCGTGGGGGAGAAGCACAAACATTTAACATAAAAAATTTACTAACATTAACATAAAATAAAGTAAATCTTAAGAATTAGAAGAATCATAATTAGGATTTCTTAATACTTAGTCAAAATAAAATTATTTGTTTGATTTCTAGGTTTAGGAGAAAAAATTAAAAAAGTAATTTAGTATTGATTTTTACCTTGATCAAATATGCATACTTTATATACTTACACACTTAGGATTCAAAAAAAGACTCTTGTGCCTTATAAAAAAAAGGAAAAAAAATATTTTACATTCATACATACATATATATATCAAAAATCATCTGATTAAGCTGGGTAATTGTGCCGCATAAAGCATAAGCATTCACGCCTAAAAGTGATTTGTATTATCAATAAAATTCTTAGTTTGTATCCTTATTTGCTCGAGTTTTTAAGTCCAAAGGATGCTTTCTCACCCGGTGCCTTAAGACCGTCCGACATGGGAGTCACCAACCTTAGGCTCGTTACAAAAGCAAATTAGAAAGCCTAATTCGACTAAGAAATATTATCACTATAATATCTTTAAAAAAAGGAGAAAAATGTAAGGTATAAGAGTTAGAGTTGAAGAATTCCGAATCAAAAATATTCACGGTAACAAAGGTGCATATGATTTAGAGTAAAATAATAAACTAGATGAGAAATTCAGTTGAATTCTTACCTAAATTGATAATAAATACTTGCATAGTGACTAAGTATAGAATGAATTGTTTGGTAATCTTAAAACTTACAGATTACTTATTTTTTGCAAAAAATAATTCAAATATTTTATCTCTTTTTCAAAAAAATGTGTTTTCGAAAATACTAACTCTTTGTTTTTCTTTCTTTTATGAATTTTGAGGGTGCAACTCACTGAAAATTCTCACAAGATAAAATTCATTTCTAGGGGTAACCTAGATGTTTAACGGCTTGTTAAATGTGCTAAGTGCAACGGCGATCTACGAAAGTGAGTTAGGTTAGTTTAGTATTTTTTTCCTTTTTTGACTCAAGGATGAGCAAAAGATATGTGTACGGGTGTGATTGTTCATCAAATGTGCATATTTTAGTCATATTTTCATATTATTTTTATAAAACATTGCTATGTAATTATATTTTCTTAGTGATGCGCAGGCCTCCATAATTAAAAGAAGAAAAGAAGCCCAAAAGATAAAAAAGAAGCCCAAAAGCCCAACGAACCAAAGAAATTCAGAGTTAATCCCAATCTTTAATTGGAGATAATAGAGAAAATTATTTAAAATCAGGCTGCTAAGCTTTAGGTCATGGATAAAGGGGGAGAATTCAATATAAAACTCAGATTGGAGATAACTTGCTTCCCAAGTTATCTAGAAAAGATATTCTTTTAAAATCCAGAGTTCAAATGAAGATTCTAAGGATATATCTTCTGATAGATGGACGAG
Source organism: Agave tequilana (assembly GCA_038442645.1). Taxonomy (NCBI): domain Eukaryota; kingdom Viridiplantae; phylum Streptophyta; class Magnoliopsida; order Asparagales; family Asparagaceae; genus Agave; species Agave tequilana. Next base: position 61,999 of record JAVJIF010028488.1, on the reverse strand, counting down.
ATGAAACCACACACCATAGCGCGTACCCAGATCCCTTGAAACTATCGTGCTTTCTCTTTAAAGCCATGGAAACACGACAGTACAATGAACTCTCGTTTGGCAGTTAGGTGTATGAGTTCTACTGGAGACTACCTCTTATTTTCCGATAAAAAGAGAGGGAGAGCCAGAGAAAAAGATCATCTCAGAGATCACAATTTAGGGCTTTTTTTTAGTTTTATCTATTTTCGAATTTAGCTTTGTAATTTTAGGATTTTAGCAAAGAATGTTTTGTGAAGAAGAAGAGCTATTGTACTAGGATCGTGATAATTCAATAAATAAGATTTTATTTTCTCTCATCTATCTTATGCTTTATTTATTACTTGCTTTTAGTTTATGCACTTTCCAATTAATATGCTTTGTTTAAATTTATTATGCATAATTAAATGCAACTTCATTGCTCACTAATATCACCATCATTAACATCTAGTATTAAGTAGATATTCTGATCGAAACATATGCATGCCTACTTTAAGCTAGTAAAAGCAAGTGTTCTTGAAGGCATATGAGGATGGGAAATAGATCAATTATTTGTTAATATTTTTCAAGTGTTCTTCTTATCTTATGCTTGACTTACATTTTAATATTTAATATTGAACTTTGATTTGTGTTATTCCAGTAGGGCTTAGTTTTCATCTTATGTATCTTACTTGAATATTGGGTATGTTTAGGGCTTAACATGAAGGTATTATCTACTTAATATTATTATTTTAGTGGTGGTAAATTAGTAGCAGGTTGTGAACTTTTCTCACAATTAAAACAAAACCAATCTTTTTCCAAACAGAGTCCTTTCTTTTAAGTCTTTAAAATAATACTGTACCGAAAAACTTCCATCGCATCTTTCCCTAAGGATTGACTAGTATATCCATTGTTATGATGGTTAAATGCAAGAATTCAGAGACTATCACAAATCAGATAAACATTACGTGAACTCTGTCTTTCGATCAATCAGACAGAAATATAGGCCACTTTGCCTTTCGACTATTTAGCGATGAGGGTTTCATCATAAGCAATCATAAAGGATTAACTTTGAGATTACGTGAATGGTCTTGCCCACAAGATAATGTCACATCTTTTAGATGGTGAAGGCTAGAGCCAAGCACTCTTTTTCAACGAGGTTGTATCAATGTTCAGCGTCAATCATAATCCGATTGCCAAAAAGAATACAAAGAATATAAAAAGTGTGTGTGATTGGTTTTAACTTTGAATCTTTGCAATTAACTGTGTAGCGAGTTCTATATGGGTCGAACCTCAGAGAGAGATGTGATGAAGTGTTTCGCTATTGTTGTTTCCTTACACCTTCTTCTTTGTTTGGAGATCTTAAAGAAAGAGATTGGTTGAAAGAAGTTGGTTTTTATATCAATGTAGAGAAAGACAAAACTTGCTAATAATCTACCGCTATAAATAAATAATATCAACTAGAGATTATCTTCACGCTAAGCCCTAAACATGATAAATTACCCTAAGATTCAAGTAAAACACATAAGACAAATAATAAACTTCTAATTGAAATAGCACTAGTCAAAATTTAATATTAAAATATCAAGATAATGGTCAAGTATAGATTAAGGAAAATAGTTAAAGAGTACTAGCAAGTAGTTGACCTAAGTATCATCATCATGTGCCTTCAAGATAAACCTAAGGTTTAAGCATGCATGAAATTTAATTAGGTTCTCTATTCAGTACACTAGGTTAATGGTGGTGATATTAGCAAGTCATGAGAAGTGGATTTAGTTACTCATGGTGGAAGAGAAACGAAGTATGGTTTTTGAATAAGAAGATTGCATGAAATAAAGAAGCAAAATAAAGAACAAAACCAAGTAATTAATAAAAGAGATATGAAAGAACAAAAGCACCTGTATTGATCTGTCATCTCGAATTACAATGGCTTCTCCTTCTTACAAATCTTCCTCAAGGTAAAAGAAACTTGAAAATTACAATGAAAATTCGGAAAGAAAAAAGATCTAAAAATAATCCTAAGCTTGTGCTTCTAAGATGCCTTTTCTCTGTTGCTCTTCAGGGGTATTTATAAGAGATTTGAGAAGTAGAGTCCAAATGAACACTCCCCAAAAAACTCCATGCACGCAGCCTCTAAATAGACGCGTTTTGTGGCTTTTCCAGGAAAACGCGGCTCTTCTGTGAAGCTAGATTCTAGATTCTGGCGCGTAGCTTCATCTAATCCGTTCATATAGTGATCTATCCTCAAAATCTTCATTTAATCCTTGAATTTTAAAATATTTCAATCTCTTAGATAACTTGGAGATCAAGTTATCTCTAAATCCGGGTTAAATTCAAATTTTCTCCTCTTTATCTTCGACTTGTGGCGAAAGCAACCGGAATTTGAATAGGAGTCTACTTCTATCTTCAATTGGGATGAGGATTTATCTTGTTCTATCATTTTCCTTCTTTAGCTTTTAAATTAAATTAATTGAAAACCTAAATTCAAATGGAATAGATTAAAATCTTCCATTATCTTCCCAATTAATATTTAATTTCATAATAATTATGGGTTTTTGGGCTTTCTCTTTGATTATGAAGGCCTGCACATTATTAAACAATAAATGAATTAAATAACAATATTTTATTAAAAAATAAGTATGAAAATGTGACTAAAAATATGCATTATTGATGATTAATCACACACCCCAACACCTATCTTTTACTCATCCTCGAGTGAAACAAAAAGAAAATCTAAGCCAAACTAATCTAACTCACTTTCTTTCACGATTGTACTTATCATGTGCAACAAGCCATTAAACCTCTAGACTACCCTAGAGGACGAGTGTTGTCTCGTGAGAGTTTTCAGTGAATTACACCAAAAAATCCATAAAGAAAGAAAAACAAATTAGTATTTTCGAAATACCACTTTGAAAAAGAGAAAATATTTGAAATATTTTTGAGAAAATCAAGTAACCTATAAGTCTTAAGATCACAAAATTATTCATTCCTATACTTAGTCTTGATGCAAATATTTATTATGAATCTAGGTTAGGACTAAAACTGAATTTCTCACGTAGTCTATTATTTTCCCTTAAGTCATATGCATCTTTGTGACTATGAATTTTTTGACTAGGTATTCTTTAACTTCAACTCTTTTGCCTTATATATCAATATATATATAACTTTTTTTTTCTTTTTCTATTTTGAAGAAGTTCGAAGTATTACCACTTCGTTGCCTTTTAAGCACTTATTTTTTTTAAATATGTATAACTCATCTAATTTTCTTTTGTATAAGTATCAAGACTTCTTGAGGCCCTAATACATACATATATATATATATATATATATATATATATATATATATATATATATATATATATATATATATATATATATATATATATATATAAACTTTCCTAATTACTTTTCGCGTAAATACTAAGGCTTTCTTAGGCCAAAGCACCTAGCTAATCAATAATTAGATTTGTTTATTTTATATATATATATATAAATTTTAAGGTATAAGAGTCTTTGTTTTGAATTCTAAGTGTGAAAGTATATAAAGTACGCATATTTCTTCAAGGTAAAAATCAGGACTAAATTACTTTTTCAGTTTTTTCTCCTAATCCTAGAAATCAAACAAATAATCATATTTTGATCAAGTATTAAGAAATCCTAATTATGATATTTTTATTCCTTAAAATTAACTTAATTACTTTCAAAAATAAATCTAAGTATTGTTTTCTTTTTCAAAAAGTTTTTATTTATTTTTATTTTTTATATAAAAAATTTATTAGTAAACCTACCTATGTTAGACTTACCTATGTTAGCATATTAATAAACCCTCCCCCATACTTATCTCATGCATTGTCCTCAATGTAAGTGTAACATGCCGATCCTGCGGGTACGGAGATATTATTACGACATATATAGGTATGTCAAAAATACTCCTATATATATCTACGTTATGCATCAGTACGAGCAAGAATAAGAGTACGGAAGCACGTGGTGCATTATAAATTTCAACATATAAATACAATTACAAAGGTATCATAGGATGTGACACAATATTACAAGAATATTACATCATCGATATGGCGAAAATGTGAGAATATAAAGAGATATACAATAATAAATGGTACAAAAGGCGCTCAGGAGTCACAAAGGGAAAACTCGAGAGCCGAGCAGGGGGCCTGAAAGGATAAGGCCTCAGACGGTCTGTCGATGATCCACGCCTCAGCTATGCATCTCTGATCAGCAATCGGGAGAATCCATAAGCTCCAAGCTCTTGGATCTGGACATGAGGATCCAGAGGAGTCAGAAACTCCCCAATGAATGGTGTGAAAAATGCCAAGTGGCGTGTAGGAACAAGCAAACGTGTAATCGATAAATCTGAATCAAAGGGCATTTATTGAAAATCGTGTGTTGAGCATATGCATACAGAAGCAAGTAGAAAGATAGTAAATGATATCAAGCAAGGAACATACATGATATAATATAATAAGAGCAGGAGACTTATGGAATAGAACACAAGTGGTAAGCCAGATGTAAACATATAATATAATAATAATAATAACAAAATCTGAAATCTGAAATAAAACATGATGAAAGCAAATACGACAAAACCAGCGGTACAAACCCAGTTTACGGCTTTATGAGATAAGTACATCGAAGGAATAATCTAAATATAGAGCCCTCATCTATATACCATATATCTCACGTCATCGTAAGCTAAATCCGTACGACCCGAATTGTAAAACACACAATAAATTATTAATTGGCATCTTTTATTATTATAGTTTGTCCTAGTCAGATGTCTAGGTATGTGGACTAGCATCCCACCACACATATATTCACATCTGAGTAAAACAAAGTTGTTATTGGAAACTGATGATGAGACCAATGAGTTATGTTTACAATGGGTTCTGTGCCTATCCGGAACAACGACCCAATAACCTGACATTTAGTCAAGCTCGTGCCGCTAAGCACTTATGATGAATAGATTACAATAGCCGGGGTGTAAGAACTACCCCGCCTGGAACACCTGGGGTCCACAGGTAGAACCTCAATATTTTAGTTGCACAATATCCCTATACCATTGTAAACAAAACCACGATTGAAATCTATCAGTTTTCCCTTACCTGGTATAAGTTGACCATTTTATGACTTACTTGTAATTATCAATTTACAGGAATAGCAGGAGCAGGACATATTCAGGAATTCAGAAGTACAAGAGTACTTGTATAAAAGAAGTACATGAGTACTGTAGATTCAAGTCAAGGTATATAAAATATAGGATAACAGATCACTATAAATAATACAGAAGAACAAATACATGATTCCTGTAAATGTGATAATCATAGGTCAAATGTTAACATGACAGGTGGCAGGTGTTAAATGATAAGTGATATCATAACAGGGGTAGGTGTCAAGTAGGACATGTTCAGGTAATAGCATGACAGAGGGTGATATCAGGTAGGTGGCAAGAGACAGCATGGTAAATTATAGTATTAGCCTGAAGGCCCATTGCTCTAGTTTTGATGATGATTAACTCATGTAGTTATAGTACTAATGATCTTGTGTTTAATTAGTCTCAGATATTAGATCAAGATCTTACTTGGTGTTTAGCTTCAACAAAGAATTTAAAGTCAAGTTTTGGAGCTAGCACATGTTGATGTAAGAGCTCGTGCATCAAGAGCATCAAGTACTCAGGAGGAGTCTAGCTCATTGGATCAAGGTTTGGACCAAGTCAAGAAGGAGAAGAAGATTTTTAAAGAGAAGATTTTCAAGAAGACTTGTGTCAGTGTCAAGATTTTGTTGTTAGATAAAATGTAAAGGATAGATTAGTTGGTGGATTGCTCAAGTTCATATACACTCACACACAAGATTTATATGTGTTTTCATAAAAGAGTTTTTGTTTTGGAAAATACCGGTTTGGTTTTTAAGCTTCAAAATATACATATGTTTTATCAAAACTTATTTTAGAGCTTAATATTAAAAACATAGATATTTCATCATATATGTGTAGTGGATCATATCCATACAACTAAGCTTCAAAAGTGTTTAAAATATCTTATTTTGTATTTGGAGAAGTTTTAAAAAAATCATTTTTCAATTTGGAGATTGTTTTTGAAAATTACAGATTTTTGTTTTAAGCAAAAATTTCTATATCACAAAAATAGTTCAAAATATTTGTAACAGTTCTTGATTTTTACTCAAACATGTTTGTATATCAAAGTATATCAATGAACTTATTTTTGTAGAGTTTATGAGAATTTATGGGATTTTATTGAAGGTAAAAGGACCAAGTTTTAATCCCTGAATAATTGCTGACCAGGCCCTCTGCCGGTCGACCGGGCGGTCAACTGATGTGCACGAACGTGCACAGCTAAGGGTCGATCGACCGCACGGTTGACCTGCAGAAGGCATCTACTCTTTGTAAATGGCCCCGGTCGATCGGGCGGTCGACCGCTAGGTCATAGCCCAGTTTACGGTCCACCGGCCGGTCGACCGCTTTTCCCAACGGTCAGAAATCCGACCGTTATCGGTCGACTGGGCGGTCGATCGGGCGGTCGACTGCCAGCAAGATCTCCTGCTGAGTTGGCCTCCAACGACCATATTTTGGGAGCCTATAAATTGGGGTTCCCTTGGACTGTTTTCAACAAGATTTGAAGTGAGTTTTCAAGCTAGTTTTTTCTACCTTTCTAAGTTGTTATCTCCACTTGTTTTAGAGCCAAATACTTCCATATCAAAAGGAGAATTTTTCAAGAGTGCTTTGAAAAAGAGATTTCTTGAGTTTTTTACCACAAATTCTATCCAAGTTTTTCTCACACATACTTGAGCTATCAATTGCTACATCAATCCTATAAGGATCTTTGTTGTGAGAGAGTTTTAGGTGATCAAAGTGTTGAGATCACTAAAGTGTTTCATCTTTGTATTTGAGGAGGCGAACTTGCGGGTTCGTGTTGTTTTGAGTTCTTGTGGGGCTCGGTGTAGAGGTGCGGCCTCGGCAAGCTAGTGTGCTTGCGTGTGTTTGTTCTTGCGGGAACAAGTGAGGGGACTAGTGAGTCCAGGAGTTCTAGTGTGAACTCCTTGTAGGTGTTGCAGCACCGAGTGATCTGATCGGAGCGGAACCAGCACTCTAAAATGTGTGTTTTATGAAATCAGTGAAAATGTATATGTGCTAATGTTCCCTCGATAGTTCCGTTATAGAATTAGCTCAACGGGTCGAATTCACAGGGACGGGAGGCGATAGAAGCATTAACAGTTTATATTCAGTTCGGTTGTTAACAAGTTCTTCTTTGTTAAAGAATTAGAAAAAGAAAAGAAAAGAAAATCCAGAAGTGATAGGTGAAGAAGGCGATGAAAGTGATGTGAAAATGAAAGAGAAATAGTTTTGAAAACTAAAAGAAGATGAAACAAAGGTGAACTAAGAGGATGGTAAAAACAACGATAGAAAAAATGATAAAAGAGTTTGGAATTGATTTTTAAAACAAAGTAAAAGAAACTCATGGCTACTAACTACTGATTGATCCACTAACCATGCTAACCTCTCAGTGATAGTTGCCTCACATAGATCCTTGGCCATCACTAGTCCTTGGCTTCAAGAGACGGTACAAAGCATGGCTCATAAGATTGTTCTTCTACATTCAAATAACACATCCATACCACATAACAAGTTACAAGCTACTATTAATTCATCAAAACCGGTTAGAGGTGAGCATGAAATAAAGAAGACATTGCAAGTTAGCAAGTTAGTGGGTTAGGTGTTAGAAATGTTAGAATGTTAGAATCCATCATCATGAGCCATCAATGGCTCTTGCAAGAGCAAGGCCTTGTAGAGGCTACTAGATTCATGTGGATTATCAAGTAAGTGGTTAGATGGTTAGTGGTTAGTAGTTAGATTGCCATGAGAAGAAAAGATTAGCTAAGTATCATGTAAAAGATGGAGAAGATTACAATAGAGAAGAAAGAAGGCACCTTTACATAGATTGTCACCATCTATTACATCAATATCTCTCTATCTCTCTCTGAATCTCTCAGCCCTAATACATGATCTAAAAAGAAATGTAAATACAAAAGAAATAAGAAGAACACCTACACTACACTACACTAAAAGATAAAAAACTTAGCCTAAATTCAAATCTGCTTGCGTTTCGGCCAAACCCTGCCTTATTTATAGGCAAAAGGAGGTTCCAGAAGACGATACGAGGCCACGTGTCGAAGATCAACGCATGGCCCCACCAAATTGCCGCGGAAACGCAGCTATTGCCGCATTTCCGCGGTAATACCAGGGACCTAGGTCCCTTGTTTTGGTGCGGGGATGCGCGGCGCTTCGTGGACCTTCTAGATATTCTCTGATTCAGGTATTTTCATCCGTATATTCGTCTGACGTGCGCAAGGGTCTAGGTTCAATGTATCTTCTAGAAGATCCCTTGCTTGGCCTCCAAGAAATGCAAATTTAATTACCCGAAAATGGGTTTAATTAAGCTCTTATTACCCATTTGCCCTCCTTGTCTTGATTATCTGCAAGAGAGACAAAAACACGATTTAGACCGACATTTTATTCATAAATCGGTGAGAAAATGTGATATAATAATGCAGAACTGTAGACTAATCATACCCCCACACTTATCTTTTGCTCGTCCCGAGCAAAACAAGAAAAGAAAAACTATACTACAATTGTTATTGCCCCACTTTTGCAGGTGACGCGATTGCACTGAGCGTGTGCAATAAGCCGTTAAACCTATAGGTTACCCCTAGAGGAGGAGTTTTGTCTCCTGCGGGTTTTCAGTGGATTACACCCACAAAATCCATAAAGAAAGAAGATAAATGTTAGTATTTTGAAAACACATTTTGAAAGATAGACAAGTTTACGAAATATTTGTGCAAAAATATAAGCGATCTAAGGTCATAAGTCCACCAAAAATTATTCTTCCTTAAACTTAGTCTTTATGCAAGATCTTGTCTTAAATTAAGGTAAGAATTCAAAATTGGATTGAATATTTTATCTTTCATAAAACTTAGATAGTATGCACTTTGTGATAGTGAAAATTTCTGGGGTTTCAACTCTAACCATCAAGCCATTTATTTATATATATATATATATTTTTTCTTTCTTTTTTTTTCCCTTCCCTTAGTTTTCTTAGGCTTTCTAGTTCACTCTGGTAGTGAGCTTTTAACTGATGACTCCCAGACAAGACGATTTTAGGGCACCAAATGAGAAAACATCCCTCGAGTTTAAGGACTCGAGTAAACAAGGCCACAAAACTTAGGGGGATTATTTGTTTCTTTTGACCACCGTTAGGCGTGAATAATCATGCTTCTTGAGGCATAGTTATCCAGCTTAATAAGTGATTTTTTATTCATTTATATATATATATATATATATATATTATTTTTATGACATTTTAGGTCTTTGTTTCCATCCCAAAAATGTGTAAGTGTGAAGTGCATACTATCTAAGGCAAAAAATTCAAAATAAAATTATCTCTCCAATTTATCTTACTTGGCCTATAATTTTAAATAAGATCCATTATTTTGACTAGGTTTAAGATGTCATAATTAAGGTTTCCTTAATTTCTAAGATCATCTTAATTTTCTTAAAAATAGATCAAAACTTTGTCTCTTGTTTAAAAAAGTTTTTAAAGAAAGAGAAAAATCCTATACAAAAGGGAAGATTTCTAAAAGTAAAAAGGATGTGTAAAAGAAAGAAAATCTAAAAACACTATGTTAGTAAACCCCCCAACTTATCTCATGCATTGTCCTCAATGCATCGTGATGTATGTATGCATAAAACAAATAGAAGGGAAGGAAAAAATTACCTCTAGGTGGTGGCTCCGGTGGTGGTCTGATTGGTCCACGAAATGCGGCCCAATCCAATTTGTATGGAGTCTGGAGGAACCCACCAGAGACCTCTATAATACAACCCATTATTATGATGTATATATGAATGATTTTTATTAAGAATTTTACCCCATCTAATTTTCAAATTTCAAAATAATGTCAGAGCCAATTCTATCAACACATTTGTCCCAAAATGGAGTATAAAAATGAAATCACCTAGAGGGGGGTGAATAGGTGACTAGTTAATCTAATGGTGAATTAATGCGGAATTAAAACTATTTAAGCAAACTAAAAATTCTTAAGCTAGACACACCAAGTATAACCAAAGAGTGTAACGAATTTCTGGTGAAGGGCTCTGGACTAACTCCTCAAGATTCCTCTAGATAAGAGTTGAGGTGCCGTTATGGCTCTCTTAGTTGAATACAAGTGTGAGCAAACAAACCCAAGATATAATCAATAGAGCACAAATATATCAAGTATATAAAGATGAAAGCAATTTACGCATGCAAGATATAAACACAAGTGAGAGATAGAGAGAGAAATCGCAAACATGGGAGATTTGTTTCGAGGTTCGAGCACCCTTGCTCTACGTTTCCGTCTTCAACACTATGAAGGATTTTCACTATAAACGATCCCATCGGATCACTCGGTGCCGCAATACCTACAAGGAGGTCACACTAGAACTCTTGGACTCACTAGTCCCTCTCTTGTTCCCGCAAGAACTACACACCGCAAGCACACTAGCTTACCGAGCCGCACCTCTACACCGAGCTCTCACTAGAACTCGAAACAATGCGAACCCGCAAGTCAGCCTCCTTAAAATAAGAATGAACATTTTGGTGATCTGAACACTTTGATCACCTAAAAACACTCTAACAATAACTCTCCTATAGGATGGATATAGCAATGGAAAGCTCAAGTATGTGTGAGAAAAACTTGGATTGATTTGGTGGTGAAAAACTCAAGAAATCACTTTTGAAAACTCTTGATAAACTCTCCTTTTGATTTAGAAATATTGGCTCTAAAATATGTGGATAAAACCACTGATATAGGTAGGAAAAACTAGCCCAAAAATTCTCTTGAAATCTTGTAGAAAATAGTCCAAGGGAACCCCCATATATAGGCCTCCAAAAACTAGCCGTTGGAGTCAAAATAGGAGTTTGCACTGCTAGCGGTCGACCGCCCGGTCGACTGACCAACGGTCAGATTTTTGACCGTTGAGCCAGCGGTCGACCGGCCGGTCGACCGTTGCCTGGCAAATGACCCAACGGTCGACCGCCCGGTCGGTCGGGCCATTTCCAGAGAGCAGAGACTCTCTGGCGGTCGACCGTGCGATCGACCGGCCCTTGGCCATGCACGTTTGTGCAAGTCGGTCGACCGTGCGGTCGACTGACTTCTGGCTCGGTCGACCGTCCGGTCGACCGGCAGAAGACCAGTCCAACAATTTTCAGGGATTAAAAACTTGGCTTTTTACCTCATTAAAATCCCATAAATTCTCTAAAAATCTACAAAATAAGTTCAGTAATATACTTTGATATACAAACATGTTTGAGTAAAAATCAAAACATGTTACATACATTTTGAGCTATTTTTGTAATATGGAAGTTTTGCCTTAAAAAAAAATCTGTATTTTCCAAAACGATTTTTCCAAATTGAAATCCGATTTTTCCAAAACTCCTCTAAATATAAAAACAAGATAGTTTAAACACTTTTTAAGCTTAGTGTGTATGGATATGATCCACTACACATATATGGTTAAATATCTAAGTTTTTGACATTAAGCTCTAAATTAAGTTTTGATAAAACACATGTATATTTCTAAGTTTAAAAACCAAAACGTTATTTTCCAAAATAAAAGTTCTTTTAAGAAAACACATATAAATCTTGTATGTCAGTGCATATGTACTTGAGTAATCCACCAACTAATCTATCCTTTACATTTTATCTAAAAACAAAATCTTACAACAAACAAACCTAAACACAAGTCTTCTCTTGAAAATCTTCACTTGAAAATCTTCTTCTCCTTCTTGACTTGGTCCAAACTTTGATCCAATGAGCTAGACTCCTCTTTGAGTTCATGATGCGATCTTGATGTGCAAGCTTTTGAATCAACACGTGCTAGCTCCAAAACTTGACTTTAAATCCTTTGTTGAAGCTAAACACCAACTAAGATCATGATCAAATATCTGAGACTAATTTAAACACAAGATCATTAGTACTATAACTACATGAGTTAATCATCATCAAAACTAGAGCGATGGGCCTTTGGGCAAACAATCTCCCCCTTTTTGATGATGACAAAACTCATGGAGTTATATATGCATGGATTAAAGTCAAGCTTCATAGAAGCTCCCCCTTAACTCATGCATAACAATAAACATATAGATATTCAATAAAGTGCATAAAACTAAACAAATATATATGCATAAATAAGGTGAGAGAAAACATGCATAAACCAAAAAGTCTTTTCTCCAAAAACCTTCTCCCCCTTTTGTATTAACTTTCAGAATCATTATCCTCCTTTTTGTATAAACATAAACTCAAATAGGAAATATGCATATATAAACACAAAATCATTCTCCTCCTTTTTGTCAATCATCAACAAAGGGGTGAAAAATAAATCAACAATAAAGATATATATGCGATATACATTCATGAAGAGGAAGGCGTAAAGTTAGCTCCCCTGTATACATGCATTATATGAAGAAGGGATGACAAAACCCTAACTCACATAAAGCATAATATACAATGTAAAAGTGGAGATGTAAAGCTCCCCTTACACACGTGTATCACATAAAGAAGAGATGTCAAGCTCCTCAATACAAGATACACTCAACATGAATCTAAATATAGAAGAGATGTTAAGCTCCCCTTGTTTATAGGCAATACAGATCAAAACATTTTTAATCATCACTATAAAGACAAATTTTGAATTTTCTTAAATCAAATTTTGAGATACCACTTATAAGTAAACAAAATTTAAGATATCACAAGATATTTGATACCAAATGAAATTGAAACATTTGTAAATTGTGATACCAAACAAAGTAAAATATTTTATATTTAGAAGTATATGGTAACCCAATTGAAATTGAAATATATGGAAAATTTTGATACCAAATAAAAAGTAAAACATTTTGATACCAATTGAAATTTGAAACGAAATTGAAACCGAAACATATAGATACCAATATGAAATATATTGTACATTTTTTATATCAATTAAAAGGTAAAATATGAAGTATATTGATACCAATTGAAATGCCAATAGAAAATAATGTATAAGCTCATTAAAATACCAATTGAGATACCAATTGAAAACAAGACTTAGGTCAAGCTTAGCATAAATATAATTTGTGCGTTAAACATGTAAAGATTATAAATCATGCACAATCAAATCATATATATATATATATATATATATATATATATATATATATATATATATATATAATAAATATATATATATAGAAAATGACAATAGAAATTGATATAATTTGAAAGTTTTAAGCATACATATATAAGAAAACCTATGAGTATACAAAATAAATATCAATTGTGATACTAATTGAAAACACAATGAGGATCAAGTGTATAACTCATAAAGAACCACCCTATTCATGCACATGATAAAAAAATTTCAATAAGCATATAAGGTATAGTCGCCCATCCGTCCGCCCATATAGGGGTTGGTAGGGGTTTTGAAAAATAAGAATTTGAAAATATTGTACAAAATTTGAAAACTCAACCCATTGAAGAATTAATAACTAGTTAAAGTAATTTTTGAAAAACTAGTTAAAAATCCTTCGAACATGAAAAATAAAACATATATATATCATGAATCATACCAAATACTTAAGTGTTTGTTGGCCCCTAGATGATGCCAATTGTAGGATCTAGAATATACGTCAACACTCAAACAAAGATATTAGTGTTACAGAAATAAAGTACTTGCAATAAAAGGAAATTAAATCTCATAAAGTAAAGCAAACGCAAAGATAAGAGATTTATCCTAGTTCGATCCTCGTGACCTGCATTCAGTCCCCAAGCCACTCGCTTGAGATTTTCCTTTATCCTTTGACTTTGTACACCCAAAATCAACACCTTGCACACCACTTGACAAATTTTCTTTACCAAATGTGTACAACTCTTCTTACAACCAAGAAGACCACAACACCTTGTACAAACTCTCTTCAACCCGAAGACGCTCTTGTACAATGCTCCTCTTTGAATGATTACAATTGATCCTATAATCCTTGAATCTATATGTGATTGTGGACAAGGGCTATTATAGGTGGACTTTTAGAAATCTTCACAATAGAGTAGGAATTGGTGAAGAAACAGAAAGTGGAAACAAGTTTTCAGAAAACCAGAATTTTGAACAGAGTTTTTGGTCAGAAAACTTTTGATTTTAATTGGTATTTTTAGCCTAGGATAACATACCTATTTATAGCTGAAATCCATAGTCAGTTAGGTTAGTTATCAGGTCAATTGAATATATAAACGTTGGATAACGTTGGATAAAACACCAAAAAACAGAAACTGTCCAACAGTCAGAAACTGCCATTAGTCGACTTGGGGTAGGGGGTTAGACGACTAGGGTAGGTAATTTACACTGGGTTAGTCTACTACAAAAGAGACCAGGTCGCCTAGGTCAAGATTAAATCAAAGACATGTTTTTGAAAACTGAAACTAGTCGACCAGAACAATATGATTAGTCGACTATGTCATGTATTAGTCGACTATAAGGACTGTCAAGTCAACTAATAGTGAGTGCAGGTCAGAAATAGAGAGTTGGTATCTTTGAGGACAAAGGTTAGTCGACTAGGGAAATTGTCAAGTCGACTATACTATGTATAAGTCGACTACAGAAGGGTATAAGTCGACTAATAGGGCTATGATGTGTGTGTGTTTCAAGGCTTTTAACATACTATTAAATATTACAATACACATCCATAGTCACTCTCTTTGGGAAGTCTTGATCATGTAGAACTCTTGAATATGCTTGTAAGATAGAGCTCCATTGAAATGGCTTCACAAATGTATCATCAAAAGCAAGTTCCAACATTCTCCCCCTTTTTGATGATAACACTTTGTGTGCATGAATACTCCCCCTGCAGAAAATATGTTATATGTTCTCCCCCTGCAGAAAATATGTTCTCTCCCTATAGAAAATATGTTCTCCCCCTGTAGAAAAGAGGTTATAACAGATATAGAAAAAATATGTGTTCTCCCCCTGCAAAATATATCATAACATATATATATATATATGATAAATGTTCTGAAATTTTTTTTTAATCAAACTCCTTATATGGTACCTGAAAAGATAAACATTAGAATGGTACCAATCATTATAAGATCAAAGCATTAACCTTTAGGAGTCCAAATCCAATTTGAATTTGGTTTCCATCTGTTAGTATACACATAATTGCATGAATTACATATATCATGTATGTATGATGCAATATAAGTATTTTTATCAACAGTGCTTAAGTTTTTAGGAATCCATATGAATTTGTTCTTAATTCTTTTTGAAATAATATCAGTATTTCTTTTCACAAAAGAATTATATGGATTACTAATATATGTAGATTTTCTAAAAAAGCCAAGACCATAATGATTATGTGACATCTTTTGATAGGATAACAAACCATTTAACTTTTCTTTTCCGCGATTAAATTTAGTTACATTTTTGAAAATCTCTTCATACTTCATTTGAAAATTGACATGTCTTTATCTAAAACAGAAATTCTTTCATTTAAAGACATAGTTTCTCTTTTCAATAAAACATTATTTTTAATAAATTCTCATTATCTTTTTTCAATGATGATATAACTTTTTCAAAATCATCTTTTTGAGAATTTATAGAAGAAATTTGAGAAGCATAAAAAGAATTTTCTTTGATAAGTTTTTCATTTTCTTTTGTCAAAACTTTATTCTTTATCTTTTCATTCTTAAGATCATTGTATAATTCTTGAAATGCATCTAAGAGTTCAGAAAATTGTACCTCATCTTCTTCTAGAGCCATGTAACAGATGTTGGCATGTTCAATGGTTTCTTCTTCATCAGAGGAAGAGGAATCACTATTTTCCCATGATGCTTGATAGTCTTTCTTCTTTCTGAACTTTTTGCTCTTGAATTTATCTTTATTTTTGAGCAATGGGCAATCCTTCTTCATATGGCCTATTTTATTACAATTAAAACATTTAAACTTACCTTGCTTCAAGAACTTTCTGAGCTTTCTTAAAAGCATTGTCATCTCCTCTTCATCGTTATTTGAATTGTCCGTGTCTGAGGATGCATGGAAGGCAAGTTCTTTCTTCTTTGAAAGAGACTGTCGTTCATCCTTCTTTCTGTCTTTGAGTTGCACTTCATATGCCATTAGATTACCAATAAGGTTTTCTAACGACATTGTTGAGAGATCATTCGCTTCTTCTATTGCAGTTGTCTTCTTCTCCCAATTTGGTGTGAGTACACGAAGGATCTTGCGAACTTTTTCAACTTGGGTGTATTCCTTTCTAAGGGATGCTAAGGAATTTGTTATGTCGGCGAACCTTGTAATCATTTCTGAGATGCTTTCATTCTCCTTCATTTTGAAAAGTTCAAACTTGTGGACAAGAATAGAAATTTTAGATTCTTTAACCTTATTTGTGCCTTCATGTGTTACCTGTAGAGTGTGCCATATTTGATTTACAGAAGTGGCTGTTGACACACGGTTGAATTCTTCTTTGGTTATCGCACAGAATAAAGCATTCATCGCTTTGGCATCAAGGTTCGCATTCTTCTTTTGATCATCACTCCAAGCGGTATAGTTGGTATTTGGTTTGGTGTACGCTGCTTCTACTATGTTCCATAGTTCGTAGTTGATCGATTGCAAGTAGATCTTCATTCTACACTTCCAATAGTTGTAGTTGGATCCGTCAAATAGCGGTGGACGTTGTGTAGAATGTCCTTCTTTGAATTGTGACGAAGGAAACTCCGTTGCCATCTTGTATTGTTGTTTACTGGGTATGCAGGGCTTGTATGCTGGGCCGGGCTTTTATACCAATTGTTGGTCCCTAGATGATGCCAATTGTAGGATCTAGAATATACGTCAACACTCAAACAAAGATATTAGCGTTACAGAAATAAAGTACTTGCAATAAAAGGAAATTAAATTCCAGAAAGTAAAGCAAACGCAAAGACAAGATATTTATCCTGGTTCGGTCCTCGTGACCTACATCCAGTCCCCAAGCCACCCGCTTGAGATTTTTCTTTATCTTTTGACTTTGTACACCCAAATTAACACCTTGCATACCACTTGACAAATCCCCTTTGCCAAATGTGTACAACTCTTCTTACAACCAAGAAGACCACAACACCATGTACAAACTCTCTTCAACCCGAAGACGCTCTTGTACAATGATCCTCTTTGAGTGATTACAATTGATCCTATAAGCCTTGAATCTGTATGTGATCATGGACAAGGGCTATTATAGGTGGACTTTCAGAAATCTTCACAATAGAATAGGAATTGGTGAAGAAATAGAAAGTGGAAACAAGTTTTCAGAAAATCAGAATTTTGAACAGAGTTTTTGGTCAGAAAACTTTTGATTTTAATTGGTGTTTTTAGCCTAGGATAACATACCTATTTATAGCTAAAATTCATAGTCAGTTAGGGTAGTTATCAGGTCAATTGAATATATAAACGTTGGATAAGTTGGATAAAACACTAGAAAATAGAAACTGTCCAACAGTCAGAAACTGTCATTAGTCAACTTGGGATAGGGGGTTAGTCGACTAGGGTAGGCAATTTACACTAGGTTCGTCGACTACAAAAGAGACTAAGTCGACTAGGTCAAGACTAAATCAAAAGATAAGTTTCTGGAAACTGAAACTAGTCGATCAGAACAATATGATTAGTCGACTATGTCCATGTATTAGTCGATTATAAGGACTGTCAAGTCGACTAATAGTGAGTGCAGGTCAGAAATAGAGAGTTGGTATCATTGCAGGACAAAGGTTAGTCGAACTAGGGAAATTGTCAAGTCGACTATACTATGTATAAGTCGACTACAAAAGGGTGTAAGTCGACTAATAGGGTTATGATGTGTGTGTGTGTTTCAAGGCTTTTAACATACTATTAAATATTACAGTACACATTCATAGTCACTCTCTTTGGGAAGTCTTGATCATTTAAAACTCTTGAATATGCTTGTAAGATAGAGCTCTATTGAAATGGCTTCACAAATGTATCATCAAAAGCAAGTTCCAACAGTGTTGACACTCGAAATCTATAAAGCTCAAAACGTCCCATGAAGACAATGTCATGAGTAAATAAATGAAGTGTGAGTGTACAAGAATCATGTAAATAGCATTTTCATGAAAATAATCAATGAGGCTCAAGATAAACATGAATTTCTTTTTATCAAAAACATGTAGAATATAAAAAAAAATTAATTTTCATTTAAAAAAATAAACTTCAAGGTATATGTATGTTTTATTAAAAATAGAAATATGCATACATATCCCAACATAAAATAGTCTATAATGGAATTTGCATGAAGGCAAGAGACTCAAGGTGTATATTTATTAGTTTTGAATAAAAATTACATATACATGAAACAAAACACAAAAAAAATAGGGATAATAAGTGTAAATGGAAGAATCATGAAAACTAGGTTATACGTGTACATTTAATGAGTACAAATGAAAAATGAAGCACAAACATCTAATGATCAAGTGTACTCACTACTTGTACAAGTATTTACATAAGTTTTAATGAAAACTACATCTAAATAAGTATACACCAAATGAAGCTTAAACACAAAACATGAACATGCTAAAAATATTATCTAAGTAAAAGCATGTAAACTAAAATAGGAGTTTAGAGATAGTTACCAAAAATAAGAACTATACTCTAAGTCTCCAAAATATGGTGGTCCTTCCACCAAAACTACCTTGATAGCGGTGCACCAATTTTGTATGTCCATCTAGCTCATGCATCCACCACCAAGGCACCAACTCTCTCACGTCATGTGAGAGCCCACACCTACATCAAACACAAGAAGTGGGTATTTTGGTACCCATTTTCTTTTGGGTCCACGGGGGTTAGCTTTGTTTGGAACCCAAATATTTTTATTAGCAAAATTTATATGGTTTATCTTATCATAACAAAACTTTGCTAAATGGCCTTTGCCGCCGCAATGTGTACATTTGTACACACTAGGATATACATGAGAATGAGTATGATCATGATGGGCAAAATGTGCATATGTGTGTCGTGGGTGATGTGCATGAACATGTGGAGCTTGTTTCTTTTGAAACAAGGTTTTCAATTTATTATGATTAAATGCACAATTAGTCAAAGTTAAGCTCAAATCATCTATTCTATTTTTCAAAAATTTAATCTCATTTTAGCAATGGTTGTAGCATGAAAAGCATGGTCAACAATCTTTTTCTTTTAAAATCATTTTCCTTTTCTTTTGAAACAATTTTCTTTTCAAGGAGTTATTTTCTTGTAAGGCAATTTCTTTTTCTTTTTACACCAAATTAATCTTATTTTTCAAAGAAGTATTTCCTTCACAAAGATCATTCAATTTAGAAGGCAAGAAATATTATCCTTTTTCAACATCTCATTTTCTTTTGAAATGCATTCCAATTTATTTTGAAAAGAGTCTTTTTTTTTAACAAAGAAGTGTTATTCTTTTTCAATTTATTATTTTCAATTTTTAATGAATCATACTTTTCAAGAAGTTTTTGACAAAACGATGCAAGTTCATCATAAGACATGTCAATATCTTCTTCTATCTCGGATTCGGAATTTGCCTCAAGGGGGTTATCCCCTTGGACCATGTAGCACAAGTTGGAAGCATCACTTTCATCATCCGAGTCGCTCCTGTATAATATTGCTTTTGTTCGCCAAGGGAGACTAACGTGTTTCATACTATAAAAGCTGAATCAAAGTTAGAAACCCTAGATAAATATTCATCATTTAGGGTTAACTTTAGAGCATGGATGGCTTTTGCATTAGCCTCAAGATTTTTGCCATTTAAACAATATGTATCTTTAATAGTGGCAAAATAAACATGAATTCCTAAGGCTTTGAGGTACAAAGACATCTTAACCTTCCAAGTTTGGATGTTAAGAATATCAAAAGTGGGAGGTGACATGAAATCCATGTGTGCATATAAATATTGTGATTAGCTATAAATGAGGATCTTTAACTCTAGGTTGTTAGACCCAAATCAAGAGCACGAGGCTCTGATAACAATTGAAATCACCTAGAGGGAGGGTGAATAGGTGACTAGCTAATCTAATGGTGAATTAATGCGGAATTAAAACTATTTAAGCAAACTAAAAATTCTTAAGCTAGACACATCAAGTATAACCTAAGAGTGTAGCCGAATTTCCAGTGAAGGGCTCTGGACTAACTCCTCAAGATTCCTCTAGATAAGAGTTGAGGTGTCGCTATGGCTCTCTTGATTGAATACAAGTGTGAGCAAACAAACCCAAGCATATAATCAATAGAGCACAAATATATCAAGCATATAAAGATGAAAGCAATTTAAGCATGCAAGATATAAACACAAGTGAGAGATAGAGAGAGCAATGGTAAACACGGGAGATTTGTTTCGAGGTTCGAGCACCCTTGCTCTACATCCCCGCCTTCAACACTATGAAGGATTTTCACTATAAACAATCCTACCGGATCACTCGGTGCCGCAACACCTACAAGGAGTTCACATTAGAACTCTTGGACTCACTAGTCCCTCTCTTGTTCCCACAAGAACTACACACCGCAAGCACACTAGCTTGCCGAGGCCGCACCTCTACACCGAGCTCTCATTAGAACTCAAAACAATGCGAACCTGCAAGTCCGCCTCCTCAAAACAAGAATGAACACTTTGGTGATCTGAACACTTTGATCACCAAAAAACACTCTCACAACAACTCTCCTATAGTATGAATATAGCAATGGAAAGCTCAAGTATGTGTGAGAAAAACTTGGATTGATTGGTCGTGAAAAACTCAAGAAATCACTTTTGAAAACTCTTGATAAACTCTCCTTTTGATTTGAAAATAATGGCTCTAAAAAATGTGGATAAAACCATTGATATAGGTAGGAAAAACTAGTACAAAAACTCTCTTGAAATCTTATAGAAAACAGTCCAAGGGAACCCCAATATATAGGCCTTCAAAAATTAGTCGTTATGGTCAAAATTAGCAGTCTGCACTGCTGGAGGTCGACTGCCGGTCGACCGGCCAACTGTCAGATTTTTCACCATTGAACCAGCAATCGACCGACCGGTTGACCGTTGCCTGGCAAATGACCAAGCGGTCGACCGCCCGGTCGACCGGGCCATTTCCAGAGAGCAGAGACTCTCTGGTGGTCGACTGTGCGGTCGACCGGCCCTTGGCCGTGCATGTTTGTGCCGTCGATCGACCGACTTCTGGCTCGGTCGACCGTCTGGTCAACCGACAAAAGACCAGTCAAATAATTTTCAGGGATTAAAAACTTGGCTTTTTACCTTCAATAAAATACCATAAATTCTCTAAAAATCTACAAAAATAAGTTCAGTAATATACTTTATATATAAACATGTTTGAGTGAAAATCAAAACATGTTACAAAATTTTGAACTATTTTTGTAATATGAAAGTTTTGCCTTAAACAAAAATCTGTATTTTCCAAAACGATTTTTCTAAAAAACCGATTTTCTAAAACTCCTCCAAATATAAAATCCAGAAATTTTGAACACTTTTGAAGCTTAGTGTGTATGGATATGATCCACTACACATATATGATGAAATATCTATGTTTTTAACATTAAGCTCTAAATTAAGTTTTGATAAAACACATGTATATTTCTAATTTTAAAAACCAAAACGTTATTTTCAAAAATAAAAGTTCTTTTATGAAAACACATATAAATCTTGTGTGTGAGTGTATATATACTTGAGCAATCCACCAACTAATCTATCTTTTATATTTTATCTAAAAACAAAATCTTACAACAAACAAACCTAGACACAAGTCTTCTCTTGAAAATCTTCACTTGAAAATCTTCTTCTCCTTCTTGACTTGGTCCAAACTTTGATCCAACGAGCTAGACTCCTCTTTGAGTTCATGATGTGATCTTGATGCGCGAGCTCTTGAATCAACACGTGCTAGCTCCAAAACTTGACTTTAAATCTTTTTTGAAGCTAAACACCAACTAAGATCTTGATCAAATATTTGAGATTAATTTAAAGAGAAGATCATTAGTACTATAACTACATGAGTTAATCATCATCAAAACTAGAGCGATGGGCCTTTGGGTCAACAAAAAAGATGGAATAATTGATTTGGACTTAGGAGGTACAAGAACTAATACTGACTCAGGAATTTGACTTAAGTCAAGTAAAGGTTTAGGAGTCAAAATTGGTTCAGGAAGTGGGTCCAAATCAAGAAGTTGAAACTCAAGTCCACATTCATTTCTCTATAATGGAATGTGACTTACTGAGATTGGTGATTCAAGTTCAAGAATAAAAGGTATGGGAACCAAAACTGACTCTAAAATGTTGCTCAATTTGGTAACAAAATTAGAGTCAATATTGATTCAGGAATTTGAACTGGATCACAATTTGAGAATCAAAGTCACATTCCTCAATTCATTTCCATAAAAATGAGAACTTACCAATTTATCAATGGGACTTTTAAAAGTATGAAATTGGTCAAGTTCAATATGATGATCATAAAAGATTGGTGATTCAATTTCACAATGGACTGGCACTGGATCCAATACTGACTCGAGAAAAGGCCTGAATTCAGGTAAAAATACCTCAGTCAATATTGAATCAGGAAGTGAAATTGAATTACCAAGTTGAAGTTCAGGATCATATTCATGCTCAAGTTCAATTTCAGGAAAAGGATAACTTGCTAAAATATCAATGGGATTTTTAACATTTGAAGTATGGTCAAGTTCAGATGAGTGTGCTTAAATTGAATCTTGGTTTCTAGAATAACAAGAGTCATGGGTCAGATCAATAGAGTTAGGGATAGCTGAATTGGTTAAAGATTGATAAGATAGAGTTTCCTCATTCTTATAAATGCTAACCAATTGACTCGATTGTGTTTCCAACCTATTGATAGACTGGGCAAAAGATTTCTGAAATTATAATGCGGAGTCCTGCAAGATTTCTATACTCTTTTCTAGATTAAAGTTTCTAATGGAAGCTCTAGAATGGGAGTGTAGGAATCTTGGTTTTCAAAATAACAAGAGTCATGGGCCAAATTAATAGAGTTAGAGATATTTGGGTTGGTCAAAAGTTGAGAAGAGTGAGTTTTTTCATTCTTATAAATGTTGACCAATTTACTCAATTGTGTTTCCAACCTATCAATAGACTGAGAAGAAGATTTTTGAAATTGTAACACGGATTCCTGCAAGATTTCTATACTCTTTTCTAGACTTGATTTTTCTTCAAGTGGATGTTCCAGAAAGGGAGTATAAGAATCTTGATTTCGGAAAGATAGTGAAGATTGTGAGTCCAACATATTTTTAGATTGAAGCTCAGACTCACGAAAGCACTCCATACTCGTTTTCAGGGTAGATGGTTGGTCATTTTGAATAGGTGAAAATGAGTATGAATCTTGAAAATATTGCAGAATTGGTAAATTAAGCTTCTTTTGTTGGGACTCAAGCATGGCTTGCATGGCTTCTATATTTTTTCGAACTCAGATTTTTCTTTAAAATTGGGAAATGGAGATTGTGAAAATTGTGGACAAGGTGGTAGAAAATTTGACTCGGGGGAGGTGAATCCCCATTGACTCTGTGAAGAGTGAAAATTAATTTAAAAATTATGGTTAAAAGATTGGGGGTATGGGTTGTATTGATTCGGATGAGTCCAACCTAGTGTATTTAGTTGGTTCATATTGTAAAAGGCCGGGTTGAAATTATCCGAATCAAATGGGTTGATGTGAAATATGAATTCATTTTAGGATTGAAAGAATTGTTATTGTTGAATTCCATTTCACAAACAATCACAAACAAAAAAGAAAAAGCAAACAACAAACAAAAAGAAAAGAAAAAGTCAAAACCAAGCCTACATTAAGGTTGACCTAGACCTAGATGACTCCTAACTGGTCGTTTACCCGGGAGGTTGTTGCTTGAATCCGACCACAAGCCAGGGAGGGGCAAAATACGGTGGGAGGTATCCATGCGTAAGCAACGGGCCTTAATTACGCCAAACCACGGTATCTTCGAGGCGTAACCTCTTAATCCCCAACCTTAGACACCAATTTCACAAGAGTAAGATTCAAAACAAGTTTCACCCTCAGTCAATCACTTAATGAGTCTGAGATGTCCCTAGGGGCCAACGTCTATCAAATTTTATTAGGGCTAGGGTTGTGTGAGTGGGGAGGTGGTTTTTGGGCTAAGGAAGGGTGATGAAATCCCCACCTTATCTTGTATGGGTTTTGTCCTTAAGTTCAATTCGGGCAAATGTGCAATATAGACAAGAGTATAACACAAAGCGATAAATCACCCACGTGTTTGTCCTATGTTATATGCAATGCCATATGCACACCTCAGTCCAGATCACAACAGAACAAAATATAGTATATTGGAATTGAATTGACTCGTGCCTAAATGTAAATGTTTAAACCATTTTAAAAGCATCCAAATACCGTATTTTAGTTCTTTAATTTATTACAGTGTGTAGGTAATTAACACAGATAATTAGCCGCAAAATACAATAATATATGCAACGTGCAAGGTCCCTGCAAAAGACAAAGTACAAATGCCACAAAATTGTCGCGTTTGCGCGGCTTGTCTTTGATTCCCACGGCAAAGTGTAAGAAGCAAGATTTCTGCTTTCTAGAGCAGGGAGAGGCAAGCAAGAGTAGCCTTCTGCAATGCAAAGTATCTGTAAAATTTTCCTGCACACCAAAACAGAGAAGAAAATGTTAACAAAAATGTGACATTAAAATCATTCTCATCCCCGGCAACGGCGCCAAAAATTTGATCGGAGCAGAACCAACACTCTAAAATGTGTGTTTTATTAAATCAATGAAAATGTATTGTGTTAATGTTCCCTCAATACTTTCGTTATAGCATTAGCTCAACGGGCCGAATCCACAGGGACAGTTTATATTCACGTCGGTTGTTAACAAGTTCTTCTTTATTAAAAAATTAGAAAAAGAAAAGAAAAGTAAAGAAAATACAATCCAGAAGTGATAGGTGAAGAAGGCGATGAAACCGATATGAACATAAAAGAGAAATGGTTTTAAAACTAAAAGAAGATGAAACAAAGGTGAACTAAGAGGATGGTAAAAACAACGATAGAAAAAATTATAAATAGTTTGGAATTGGTTATTAAAAACAAAGTTAAAGAAACTCATGGCTACTAACTACTAATTGATCTACTAACCATGCTAACCTCTTAGTGATAGTTGCCTCACTGTAGGCTATCAAAAAATTACTACGGATGCCCCGCATTTCTGCAACAAAACGTGATGCTCGCGTTCACAGCTGCGCGTTTCAACGCTAAAACGTGAAGTTCGCGTCCAGCCTCAAGCTGTGCAAAAATGCGAGAATGCGCGACCCACGTTCAGCCTACGGCCGCGCCAGGACATTACCTTAGCGTGCGAGAGTCGCTGACAGTGTTAAAGGATGACCTTCGCGTATCTATTCAAAAACCGCAAGACATGCGTTTAGCAGGAGGCTGCGCCAGAATGAGATCATCGCGTTTCACTTCAGAAATGCGAGGTTCGCGTTCAGCCCCAAGAGGCCATGTTCAAATACGAACTGAGAAGCTCTCATCCCATGGGTTCGAGTGTCATTGCGAGCAGTTCATCTGGCTGTACTCTTTGATTGTCACTGCAACTTTCAGATGACTGAGCTGTCAGTTTTTAGCCTGTAAGACTTCAAACTCAAACTCCTCCAAGAGACGCAGACCTCGCGTTTCAATGTCAGACGCGGACCTCGCGTCCTTTCTCAGTCAAACGCGGAGGTCGCCAGACACAGAGCTCGCGTTCCAATGTCAGACGCGGAGGTCGCCAGACGCGGACCTCGCGTCCTTTCTTAGTCAGACGCGGAGATCGCTAGAAGCGGACCTCGCGTCCTTTCTCAGACGCAGAAACACGAGCCTGAGTAGAAGGTTTGCTACAAACCTTGAGGGACTTGGTCCCATCCTCTCCTCCAAAATCTCCTACCAATTCTCATCCATAGAATGGTAGGGCCACAAAAATACTTGTGTTCATCTCCCTAATGAAATGAACTGGGATTTGTCATGTTAACAATAAACCGCTGACAAATCAGATTTTTCAATCCCCAGTGGTTTCTGTCAAGTTAATACCTCTAGGAAATCAATGATTGTCACGTTAATACTAAACCTCTGACAGTTCATTTTATTTTCCACAAAAATACCCTACCAATTCTCTTCCATAGAGTGGTAGGTCCAAAATACAATCATTGTTAAGTTTAATATCAAACCTCTGACAATGGAAAGTTTTAATGCTCCCCAGCGAGTACAAGCTTCACTTGTCGCTCCTCTATATGGAGTCACAAATCAACCAAATTGTTAAGTTAATACTACACCTCTGACATTCCAAACTTCACTTGTCAATTCTCATCAATAGAATGACAAGTCCTCAAAATTGCTCATATCGCAAATCAATGATTGTCAAGTTAACACTGCACCTCTGACATTCCAAACTCCACTTGTCAATTCTCATCAATAGAATGACAAGTCCTCAAAATTGCTCATATCGCAAACCAACTACTGTCATGTTAACATTACACCTCTGACAAACTACTGTTATGTTAATACTACACCTTAACAGTGATTAAGTTGTTGCCAAGTTCAATATTAAATCTCTGACAGTGACTTTTCCTCAGGCTTTCATATCAAAGCTGAGACGAGCGATGCTAAGTTTAATATCACACCTATAGCATCCAATTCATTGTTAAGTTCAACAATACACCTATGACAATGACTTTCCCTCGAACTTCTGTATCGGAGTCGAGATGACCAATGCTAAGTTTAACATCACACCTCTAGCATTATCTCCACTGTCAAGTTTAACACCACCTATGACAGTGATATCTTCAGTCTCCCCAATGAAACTGAAGATCTTATGGAGCTAAGTTAACAGTACACCTCTAGCTAACACCTTTGTCAAGTTAACATCACACTTCTGACAAGATTCAATCTGATCCGTTAAGTTAATATCACACTTTTGACGGTAAAGAAATATTTAGATCCCCGACGGGTCTAGTCTTACTTGTCATTCTCTTCAATAGAATAACAGGTCCACTTAAATTGCTTAAATCACAAAATCCATTAATGTTATGTTAAACATTACACCTCTAACAGTAAATCTTTATTAACTAGGGAAATTAATATTTGTCATGTTAACAGTTACTTCTGACAATTCATTCTCTAAAATTCCCTCCAAAATCCCTTACCAATTCCCATCCATGGAATGGTAGGACCACAAAAAGCCTGTGGCTATTTCCCCAGTGATATAATCACAGATCAAATATGCCAAGTTAACATTATACCTCTGGCATATTCACTGTTAAGTTAACATTAAACATCTAACAGTGATTTCTCTCAATTTTCCCAGTGGAATAAATTACAAATCGAACCTGTCATACTAATATCACACCTCTGACAGTAAGGCTTTGATGTTTCCCCGGGGGTAAAATTTCAACTTGTCAATTCTCTTCAATAGAATGACAAGTCCACTCAAAACACTGTTATGTTCAAAATCACACCTCTAACAGTAGACAAATCCCGGTCAAGTTAACATCACACCTTTGACCAAACTTGCTCCAATCGCAAGACAAATCCGGTCAAGTTAACATCAGACCTTTGACCAAAATTTTAACTTGTCAATTCTCTTCAATAGAATGACAAGTCCACTCAAAATACTGTTATGTTCAAAATCACACCTCTAACAGTAGACAAATCCCGGTCAAGTTAACATCACACCTCTGACCAAACTTGCTCCAATCGCAAGACAAATCCCGGTCAAGTACATCACACCTCTGACCAAAATTTCAACTTGTCAGTCCTCTTCAATAGGATGGCAAGTCTACCAAACTGCACAGATCGCAGAATCTCTCGGTCAAGTTAATACTACACTTCTGACCAAAGTTACTCATATCGCAAAATCAATCGCTGTTAAGTTAACATTACACCTATGACAGTGATTTTCTCAATTTTCTCAGTGAAAATGAGATATTTCAATGCTAAGTTAAACATCACACCTCTAGCATGCATTTCATTGTTAAGTTAACATTACACCTATGACAATGATCTTCTTTAAATTTTCTCATTGAAAATGAGACTTTCGTGGTGCTAAGTTAATATCACACCTCTAGCACACATCTTTGTCAAGTTAATATTATACCTCTGATAATTCAATTTGCTCAAATTACGAACCCAAACCCGTCACATTAACATTACACCTCTGACGGTAAAAAATCTCTATGAATCTTCAACAAATTCAATCCCACTTGACATTCTCTTCAACAGAATGACAGGTCCACTTAAATTGCGTAGATCGTAAAATCAATCGCTGTTATGTTAATATCACACCTCTAACAGCAAACTGTCATTCCTAGCAGAGTTCTAGTCATGTTAACACTAAACCTCTGACAATAGACTCTGGCATAATCCCCAGCGGATCAAACTTCACTTGTTATTCTCATCAATAGAATAGCGAGTCCATAAAACTTGTTCAAAATACAAGTCCAGATCTCACTGTTAAGTTAACATCACACCTTTGATAGTAACCTTCTCAAATTCTCCCAGTAGACTTATTTCATTTGCTAAGTTAATATCACACCTCTGGCAATTAAAGCTCTTTCAAAGAATTTTTGAGCGTGATCTTCGTGTCTCAAGCACAGAGCCATGTCTTAACGAGCTTAAGAGTCGCGTCTCAACAGCAAGTAAAGGCTGCGTCTCTACAACAATTAAAAGCCTCGTCTCTACAGTAATTGAGAAGCATTTCTCTACAACAATTGAAAGTCGTGTCTCAATTTTGGTGAAGTTCGCGTCTCTACTTGATCAGTGTGCCAGAACCGCGTCTGTGAGAACTGCATCCTCCCTCTTCAAATACAAAGATTATGTCTCTTCTTCTGCAATCAGTTCAATAGTACAGTGGCAAGAGCAATTGACAACTCCGTAAGCTTAAAAGTGCACCAAGCAAACCAATGCTCATAACAAGTACTAGACTGAGTTTCTAAGACACTTGTGATGATCTTTCTTGGAGGCTTCAAGAAGTTCAACAGTACACTCATGAAGTTCACCATCCAGACAGGATCGAGCTCAGGGCACCACAGAAGACTGCCTCACGAAGAATGCCAGTCCGATTACCGGAAGCCTAGATTCAATTAAAGTCCAAAGTATTTCGAAATTCGTCTCAGTATTTCAAAATTCGTCTCAGTCAACCGCGAAGTTTTGAAAACTTTGGAGGGGGTTCTTCAGGCTATCAAAAAATTACTACGGACAAAGCCTCAGACGCGAATCTCCTAGACGCGGACCCCGTGTTCCAGCCTCTGATGCGGAGGTCGCGTTCCAATACCAGACGCAGACGTCGCGTCCTCTGTCAGACGCGGAGGTCGCATTCCAACCTCTGACGCGGAGGTCGCCAGACGCGGACCTCGCATCCTTTGTCAGACGTGAAAGTCGCCAGACGCGGACCTCGCATCCTTTGTCAGATGCGAAAGTCGTCAGACGCAGACCTCGCATCCTTTGTTAGACGCGGAGGTCGTCAGACGCGGAGGTCGCGTTTCAACTCAAACGCGAGCCTGAGCAGCTTCGCGTTCCAACACAGACGCGAGCCTGTGAGCTTCGCGTCTCAACATCAGAGCGAGGTCCGCGTCCAGCGCGAGGCCCGCATTTCTGCTATAACTGATAGCCATGAACTTGGTCAGTTACACCCCATTTTCTCTCCACATAATAGGGAATAACTTCCCATTATGGAGAGACTTAAGGAGTTAGTTACACCCCCTCTTATTATGGAGAGATTTAAGGGGTTGGTTACACCCAATTCCTCTATAAATAGTTATGAATAGCTAGAGAAAAAAAGGAACCCCGGGGGGAGGGGACCTCTTCTAAAAGAGGCTCTGGAAGGGGACCTCTAAAAAAAGGGACTGACGAGGAGAGTCCTGATGGAGAAATCCAAGAAGCCATGGGCAAGGGGGAGAGCTACCTCAGCAGCGTTCGGCCTCAAAGCTCTTGTAGCCTGGGAAGAGTTCAACTCTTTCTGTTAACTTACTGAGTTCAAGTTATTTAAATCTCTTTGAGATTCCATTACTGATAGGAGCTGTGCTACTCCACCAGTAGATCCAAAGAGAGGATCCATAAGAGAAACTTGACGTTCGCCGGTCAACAGAGAACAAGACTCACTCTCCACTGCCACGTGAAGAACCCAGCATTAAATAAAGAGGAGAATAAATCAAAAGATTCCCTCTCTTTTGTAGTCGGATTGTATCCGTTGTTTATCTTCTTTTCAAGTAAAAGAATTTTGCACTTGTGATTTGTCAGACGCGGACCTCGTATCCTTTGTCAGACGCGAAAGTCGCCAGACGTGGACGTCGCGCTGGACGCTGAGCTTTGAGGCCGAACGCTGCTTAGGTAGCTCTCCCCCTTGCCCATGGCTTCTTGGATTTCTTCATCAGGACTCTCATCGTCAGTCCCTTTTTTAGAGGTCCCCTTCCAGAGCCTCTTTTAGAAGAGGTCCCCTCCCCCCGGGTTCCTTTTTTTCTCTAGCTATTTATAGCTATTTATAGAGGAATTGGGGTGTAACCAACCCCTTAAATCTCTCCATAATAAGAGGGGGTGTAACCAACTCCTCAAATCTCTCTATAATGGGAAGTTATTTCCTATTATGTGGAGAGAAAATGGGGTGTAACTGACCAAGTTCATGGCTATCAGTTGTAGCAGAAATGCGGGCCTCGCGCTGGACGCGGACCTCACTCTGATGTTGAGACGCGGAGCTCACAGGCTCGCGTCTGTGTTGGAACGCGAAGCTGCTCAGGCTTGCGTTTGAGTCGAAATGCGACCTCCGCGTCTGACAAAGGATGCGAGGTCCGCGTCTGACGACTTTCGCGTCTGACGACTTTCGCGAGGTCGCGTCTGGCGACTTTCGCGTCTGACAAAGGATGCGAGGTCCGCGTCTGACGACCTCCGCGTCAGAGGTTGGAATGCGACCTCCGCGTCTGACAGAGGACGCGAGGTCTGCGTCTGGCATTGGAACGCGACCTCCGCATCAGAGGCTGGAACACGGGGTCCGCGTCTAAGAGATTCGCGTCTGAGGCTTTGGCCGTAGTAATTTTTGATAGCCTACATAACCCCCTCCAAAGTTTTCGAAACTTCGCGGTTGACTGAGACGAATTTCGAAGTACTTTGGACTTTAGTTGAATCTAGGCTTCCTGTAATCGGACTGGCATTCTTCTACGAGGCAGTCTTCTGTGGTGCCCTGAGCTCGATCCTGTCTGGATGGTGAACTTCATGAGTATACTATTGAACTTCTTGAAGCCTCTAGGAAAGATCATCACAAGTGTCTTAGAAACTCAGTCTAGCACTTGTTATGAGCATTGGTTTGCTTGGTGCACTTTTAAGCTGATGGAGTTGTCAATTGCTCTTGGCACTGTACTATTGAACTGATTGCAGAAGCAGAGACATACTCTTTGTATTTGAAGAGGGAGGATGCAGTTCTCACAGACGCGGTTCTGGCACACTGATCAAGTGGAGACGCGAACTTCACCACAATTGAGACGCGACTTTCAATTATTGTAGAGAAATGCTTCTCAATTGTTGTAGAGACGAGGCTCTTAATTGTTGTAGAGACGCAGCCTTTATTTGCCTTTGAGACGCGACTCTTAAGCTCGTTGAGATGTGGCTCTGTGCTTGAGACACGAAGATCACGCTCAAAAATTCTTTGAAAGAGCTTTAATTGCCAGAGGTGTGATATTAACTTAGCAAATGAAATAACTCTACTGGGAGAATTTGAGAAGGTTACTGTCAGAGGTGTGATGTTAACTTGACAGTGAGATCTGGACTTGTATTTTGAACAAGTTTTATGGACTTGCTATTCTATTGATGAGAATAACAAGTGGAGTTTGATCCGCTGGGGATTATGCCAGAGTCTATTGTCAGAGGTTTAGTGTTAACATGACTAGAACTCTGCTAGGAATGAAAGTTTGCTATTAGAGGTGTGATATTAACATAACAGCGATTGATTTTGCGATCTACGCAATTTAAGTGGACCTGTCATTCTGTTGAAGAGAACGTCAAGTGGGATTGGATTTGTTGAAGATTCATAGAGATTTTTACCGTCAGAGGTGTAATGTTAACGTGACGGGTTTGGGTTTGTAATTTGAGCAAATTGAATTGTCAGAGGTATAATATTAACTTCACAAAGATGTGTGCTAGAGGTGTGATATTAACTTAGCACCACGAAAGTCTCATTTTCACTGAGAAAATTTAGGGAAGATCATTATCATAGGTGTAATATTAACTTAACAATGAAATGCATGCTAGAGGTGTGATGTTTAACTTAGCATTGAAAGATCTCATTTTCACAGAGAAAATTGAGAAAATCACTGTCATAGGTGTAATGTTAACTTAACAGCGATTGATTTTGCGATATGAGTAACTTTGGTCAGAAGTGTAGTATTAACTTGACTGAGAGATTCTGCGATCTGTGCAGTTTGGTAGACTTGCCATCCTATTGAAGAGGACTGACAAGTTAAAATTTTGGTCAGAGGTGTGATGTACTTGACCGGGATTTGTCTTGCGATTGGAGCAAATTTGGTCAGAGGTGTGATGTTAACTTGATCGGGATTTGTCTACTGTTAGATGTGTGATTTTGAACATAACAGTGCTTTGAGTAGACTTGTCATTCTATTGAAGAGAATTGACAAGTTGAAATTTTACCCACGGGGAAACATCAAAGCCTTACTGTCAGAGGTGTGATATTAATATGACAGGCTCGATTTGTAATTTATTCCACTGGGAAAATTGAGAGAAATCACTGTTAGAGATTTAATGTTAACTTAACCGTGAATATGCCAGAGGTATAATGTTAACTTGGCATGTTTGATCTGTGATTATATCACTGGGGAAATAGCCACAGGCTTTTTGTGGTCCTACCATTCCATGGATGGGAATTGGTAAGGGATTTTGGAGGGAATTTTAGAGAATGAATTGTCAGAAGTAACTGTTAACATGACAAATATTAATTTCCCTAGATAATAAAGATTTACTGTTAGAGGTGTAATGTTTAACATAACAGTAATGGGATTTTGCGATTTAAGCAATTTAAGTGGACCTGTTATTCTATTGAAGAGAATGACAAGTAAGACTAGACCCGTCAGGGATCTAAATATTTCTTTACCGTCAGAAGTGTGATATTAACTTAACGGATCAGATTGAATCTTGTCAGAAGTGTGATGTTAACTTGACAAGGGTGTGAGCTAAAGGTGTACTGTTAACTTAGCTCCATAAGAACTTCAGTTTCATTGGGGAGACTGAAGATATCACAGGCATAGGTGGTGTTAAACTTGACAGTGGAGGTAATGCTAGAGGTGTGATGTTAAACTTAACATTGGTCATCTCGACTCCGATACGGAAGTTCGAGGGAAAGTCATTGTCATAGGTGTATTGTTGAACTTAACAATGAATTGGATGCTAGAGGTGTGATATTAAACTTAGCATCGCTCGTCTCAGCTTCGATATGAAAGCCTGAAGAAAAGTCACTGTCAGAGGTTTAATATTGAACTTGGCAGCAACTTAATCACTGTTAGAGGTGTAGTATTAACATAACAGTAGTTTGTCAGAGGTGTAATGTTAACATGACAGTAGTTGGTTTGCGATATGAGCAATTTTGAGGACTTGTCATTATATTAATGAGAATTGACAAGTGGAGTTTGGAATGTCAGAGGTGTAGTGTTAACTTGACAATCATTGCTTTGCGATATGAGTAATTTTGAGGACTTGTCATTCTATTGATGAGAATTGACAAGTGAAGTTTGAAATGTCAGAGGTATAGTATTAACTTGACAATTTGGTTGATTTGTGACTCCATGTAGAGGAGCGACAAATGAAGCTTGTACTCGCTGGGGAGTATTGAAACTTTCCATTGTCAGAGGTTTGATATTAAACTTAACAATGATTGTATTTGTGGACCTACCACTCTATGGAAGATAATTGGTAGGAGATTTTTGTGGAAATAAAATGAACTATCAGAGGTTTGGTATTAACATGACAATCATTGATTTCCTAGTGGTATTAACTTGACAGAAACCACTGGGGATTGAAAAATCTGGTTTGTCAGCGGTTTATTGTTAACATGACAAATCCCAGTTCATTTCATTAGGGAGATGAACACAAGTATTTTTGTGGCCCTACCATTCTATGGTGAGAATTGGTAGGAGATTTTGGAGGAGAGGATGGGACCAAGTCCCTCAAGGTTTGCAGCAAACCTTCTACTCAGGCTCGTGTTTCTGCGTCTGAGAAAGGATGCGAGGTCCGCGTCTGGCGACCTCCGCGTCTGGCGACCTCCGCGTTTGACTGAGAAATGACGCGAGGTCCGCGTCTGGCAACCTCCGCGTCTGACATTGAAACGCGAAGTCTGCGTCTCTTGGAGGAGTTTGAGTTGAAGTCTTGCATGCTAAAAACTGACAGCTCAGTCATCTGAAAGTTGCAGTGACAATTAAAGAGTACCGCCGAGATGAACTGCTCGCAATGGCACTCGAACCCATGGGATGAGAGCTTCTCAGTTCATATTTGAACATGGCCTCTTGGGGCTGAACGCGAACCTCGCATTTCTGAAGTGAAACGCGATGATCTCATTCTGGCGCAGCCTCCTGCTAAATGCATGTCTTGCGCTTTTTGAATAGATACGCGAAGGTCATCCTTTAACACTGTCAGCAACCCTCGCACGCTAAGGTCATGTCCTGGCGCGGCCTTAGGCTGAACGTGGGTCGCGCATTCTCCCGTTTTTGCACAGCTTGAGGCTGGACGCGAACTACACGTTTTGGCGCTGAAACGCGCAGCTCGTGAACGCGAGCATCGCGTTTTGTTGCAGAAATGCGGGCTGAAAGCGAACTTCGCGTTTGGTGCCGAAACGCGGGGGTGAAAGCGAGCTCTGTTTGCTGATGGTGAATTTGACGTCTTTGTCGACGATCAGCAATCCGTTTGGCTCGCAGGAGTTGATGCAAACACCCTGCAAATTGAGTTTACTGAGCCTTGGGAGGAGTTTTGCGGCGAGATTTGCCTTCATCATCATTGGCCTCGCGAGTCTCGTAAGAGACATTGATGCGGGCCACATATGCTGTTGCAACCACTCCTGTCTGCTGACGATGAGTACAACGCCTTCGCCGTCTCTTGGCATTCCGATTGAGTCGAAGAGGTTGTTGAGAACCCCTGGCATCCAAAACTGGAAGTGTCTTGATAAAAGGATGGAGGGGAGATTGGTCTCTATTGCCATCTTAACCATGGGTCATGGCGCGGGTCTCTGAAAAGACGGGGCTAACCATGTTATCTCCACGGGACTCCTGAAGCTTTGGGGGAGTTCAACTTCTCTTAGTCGAATTCGATCACAAGCGATTCGACTGTGAATCCAAGCTTCTAGACGTCGGCTTGTGCCTCAACTTTCTCGTTGGTTGAGAAAGATCATAATCCCCAGCGGAGTCGCCATCTCTTGTATGCGTTGGAAAAAATCACAATTGCAAAATTCTTTTACTTGAATAGAAGATTACAACGGATACAATCCGATTACAAAAGAGAGGGAATCTTTTGATTGATTCTCCTCTTTATTTAATGCTGGGTTCTCCACGTGGCGGTGGAGAGTGAGTCTTATTCTCTGTTGACCGGCCGAACGTCAAGTTTCTCTTATGGATCCTCTCTTTGGATTTACTAATGGAGTAGCACAGCTCCTATCAGTAATGGAATCTCAAAGAGATTTAAAGAACTTGAACTCAGCAAGTTAACAGAAAGAGTTGAACTCTTCCCAGGCTACAAGAGCTTTGAGGCCGAACGCTGCTGAGGTAGCTCTCCCCTTGCCCATGGCTTCTTGGATTTCTCCATCAGGACTCTCCTCGTCAGTCCCTTTTTTTAGAGGTCCCCTTCCAGAGCCTCTTTTAGAAGAGGTCCCCTCCCCCCGGGGTTCCTTTTTTTCTCTAGCTATTCATAGCTATTTATAGAGGAATTGGGGTGTAACCAACCCCTTAAATCTCTCCATAATAAGAGGGGGTGTAACCAACTCCTTAAATCTCTCTATAATGGGAAGTTATTCCCTATTATGTGGAGAGAAAATGGGGTGTAACTGACCAAGTTCATGGCTATCAGTTATAGCAGAAATGCGGGCCTCGCGCTGGACGCGGACCTCGCTCTGATGTTGAGACGCGGAGCTCACAGGCTCGCGTCTGTGTTGGAACGCGAAACTGCTCAGGCTTGCGTTTGAGTTGAAACGCGACCTCCGCGTCTGACGACCTCCGCGCCTGACAAAGGATGCGAGGTCCGCGTCTGACGACTTTCGCGTCTGACAAAGGATGCGAGGTCTGCATCTGGCGACTTTCGCGTCTGACAAAGGATGCGAGGTCCGCATCTGGCGACCTCCGCGTCAGAGGTTGGAATGCGACCTCCGCGTCTGATAGAGGACGCGAGGTCTGCGTCTGGCATTGGAACGCGACCTCCGCATCAGAGGCTGGAACACGGGGTCCGCGTCTAAGAGATTCGCGTCTGAGGCTTTGTCCGTAGTAATTTTTTTATAGCCTACACTCACATAGATCCTTGGCCATAACTAGTCCTTGGCTTCAAGAGATGATCCAAAGCATGGCTCATAAGAGTGTTCTTCTACATTCAAACAATACATCCATACCATATAACAAGTTGCAAGCTACTATTAATTCATCAAAACTGGTTAGAGGTGAGCATGAAATAAAGAAGACATTGCAAGTTAGCAAGTTAGTGGGTTAGGTGTTAGAAATGTTAGAATGTTAGAATCCATCATCATGAGCCATCAATGACTCTTGCAAGAGTAAGGCCTTATAGAGGCTACTAGATTCATGTGGATTATCAAGTAAGTGGTTAGATGATTAGTGGTTAGTAGTTAGATTACAATGAGAAGAAAAGATTAGCTAAGCATCATGAAGAAGATGGAGAAGATTACAATAGAGAAGAAAGGAGGCACCTTTACATAGATTGTCACCATCTATTACATCAATATCTCTCTATATCTCTCTAAATCTCTCAGCCCTAATACATGATCTAAAAAGAAATGAAAATACAAAAGAAAAGAAGAAGAACACCTATACTAAGTAAAAGATAGAAAATCAAGCCTAAATCTAAATCTGCTTGCGTTTTGGCTAAACTCTGCCTTATTTATAGGCAAAATGAGGTTCCAAAAGATGATACGAGGCCACGCGTCGAAGATCGACGTGTGGCCCCACCAAATTGTTGCAGAAACGCGGCTATTGCCGCATTTTTGCGGCAATACCAGGGACCTAGGTCCCTGGTTTTGGTGCGGGGATGCGCGGTGCTTCGTGGACCTTCTAGATATTCTTTGATTCAGGTATTTTCATCTATATATTCGTCTGACATGCGCAAGGGTTTAGGTTCAATGTATTTTCTAGAAGATCCCTTGCTTGGCCTCCAAGAAATGCGGATTTAATTATCCAAAAATGAGTTTAATTAAGCTCTTATTACCCATTTGCCCTCCTTGTCTTGATTATCTGTAAGAGAGATCAAAACACGATTTAGACCGATATTTTATTTATAAATCGGTAGAAAAATATGATATAATAATGCAGAACTGTAGACTAATCATGATCCGATGGGATCAAATCTAGTGAAAATCCTTCATTGTGTTGAAGGCGGGGACGTAGAGCAAGGGTGCTCGAACCTCGAAATAAATCTCCCGTGTTTGTGATTGCTCTCTATCTCTCACTTGTGTTTATATCTTCCATGCTCTTATTGTTCATATTCATTACTTGTTTGATATACTTGTGCTTTTATTGATATATGCTTGGGGATTGTTTACTCACACTTGTATTCAACCAAGAGAGCCATAGTGGCACCTCAACTCTTATCTAGAGGAATCTTGAGGAGATAGTCCAGAGCCCTTCACCGAAAATTCGGCTACACTCTTGTATTATACTTGGTGTTTAGCTTAATAATTTTTAGTTTGCATAAATAGTTTTTAATTCCATATTAATTCATTATTAGATTAGCTAGTCACCTATTCACCCCCCTCTAGGTGATTTCAATTGGTATCAGAGCTTGGTGCTCTTGATTTGGGTCAACAACCTAGAATTAAAGATCCTCTTTTTTAACTAAATCACAATATTTGTACACACACATGGATTTCATGTCACCTCCCATATTTGATATTCTTAACATCCAAACTTGAAAAGTTAAGATGTTAATGTACCTCAAAGCCCTAGGTATTAATATTTATTTTGTCACTATTAAATATTCATATTATTTAAATGGAAAACATCTAGAGGCTAATGCAAAAGCCATACATGCCTTAAAGTCAACTCTAAATGATGATTATTTATGTAGGGTTTCTAACTTTTATTCGGCTTTTGTAGTATGGAACACTTTAGTCTCTCTTGGTGAACAAAAATAATACTACGCGGGGAGTGACTAGGATGATGGAAGTGATGCTTCCAACTTATGCTATATGGTCTAAGGGGATAACCCCCTTGAGGTAAATTCTGAATCCGAGCTTGATGAGGACGTTGACATGTCTTATGATGAGCTTTCTTCATTTTTTTAACAACTTTTTGAAAAATATGACATGCTTAAAAAGGATAATAAGAAATTAAAAATAAATATGATTCCATTTTAAAATAAAATGACTCTTTTAAAAATAAATTTGCATGTGTTTCAAAAGAAAATGAATTTTTGAAAAATGAGAATATTTCTTTGTCTTCTAAGCTAATTGATATTCATGAAGGAAATAAATCTTTAAAAAATAAAAATTAATTTGGTGGAAAAAGAAAAAGAGATTGCTTTAGAAGAAAACAACTCTTTGAAAAGAAAAATTGTTTCAAAAGAAAAAGGTTGTTGATTCTCATACTTGTCATGCTCTTCATGCAACCATTGATAAAATAAGATTCAATTTTTGAAAAATAGAATAGATTATTTGAGCTCAACTTTGAGCAATTGTGCATTTAACCATTCTAGATTGGAAACCTTGTTTCAAAAGAAACAAGCTCCACATGTTCATGCACATCACCCACGGTATACATATGCACACTTTGCACATCATGATCACACTCATTCTCATGTGCATGCTAGAGTGTACAAGTGTACACATTGTGGCCGCAAAGGCCATTTAGGAAAATTTTGCTTTGGTAAGTTAAATTATATTAATTTTGCTAATAAAAATGTTTGGGTTCCGAATAATGCTAACCCCCGTGGACCAAAAGAAAATGGGTATCAAAATCGCCACCACTTGTGTTTGATGTAGGTGTGAGCTCTCACATGACGTGAGAGGGTTGGTGCCTTGGTTGGATGCATGAGCTTGATGGACACTACAGTTGATGCACCGCTATCAAGGATGTTTGGTGGGAGGACTGTAGGCTGTCTAAAAATCACCAAGACAAGCCACCAAAACACAGAGATCCAAGATCCAGGCGCAAGGCTAAATGTGACAATCAAGACGCGAGAGATAGCCCGCGTCTCAGCATCAAGGCGCGTCAGCCCGAAGCCCGCGTCTCAGCATCAAGACGCGAGATAGCCCGCGTCTCAGCATCAAGGCGCGTCAGCCCGAAGCCCGCGTCTCAGCATCAAGGCGCGTCAGCCCGAAGCCCGCGCCTCAGCATCAAGACGCGTCGGATCGACACCCACGTCTCGGTTGCAACTACCCCGATTATGGCGCCATCCGCCGCCCATATAGCGGGGAAGTTGGCCCTCATCGTGGAGCACTTTTAGGGGGCACGATCACCCCCTAAAAACCCTATAAATAGTCCCGTCACTATTGAAGGAGAGGAGGACAATTGACGACGAGAAGGAAAAAAGACGACAATCAAAGGAGAGATCAACGACAGAGAGAGAGAAAACCCTTCAGCGAGCTTACTGAGTACTAGCCGCTCTTCGCCTACCTCCTCCTCTAGAGTTTTGGTAGACGGAGCTGAGTTACTCCCTCTACCGACCGAAGAGAAGATCCCCGACGGTCCGAACAGTCATCTGGTCAACGGAGAACAAGATTCACTCTCCACCGCCACACGAAGAACCCAGCACTAAACAAAGGGGGAATTCAAGATTCAATATTCCCCCTCCCTTGTAACCGGAAGATTAAGCCGGCTGTAATCTTTTCCATCTGATTCCAGGAAGCGTTACACCAGCCAACCCCTCTCCGTGTCAAACAAGAGATGGCGACTCCGCTGGGGACTACTTTCGTCACTGACGAACAGATCGTGGCGCAGGATGATGTTCTCCGTAAGGGGAAGATGGTCGAAACACTCGTTGTCGAGTTCGACCAGGCGAAGTATGAAGAGTTCCTCTCTTCTGGCTCCAAGAGCCCAAAGACCCGCGTCTGCCGCAGGGTCTCAACTGAGAAGCTACCCGAAGCCCAATCTGAGGCTCTGCCGGGTGCCGATGCCCACTGTGCCGAGACAAGTTCGCGCGCCAACGCCTCCCAGAAGGCCCGCGTGACCTCAGGCACTGCTGTTGCGATCAACCGCGTCGCACAGAACACACGCGCCAACGCCTCCCAGAAGGCCCGCGTGGTTCCAGGCACCACTGCTGCTGCGATCAACTGCGTCGCGCAGAATACCCGCGTCAACGTCTCTCAGGAGACCCGCGTGGTGAACACTCTTGGTTCTACAAACCAGGATGTTGTTGGTTTCTCTCCACCTCCTCGACGCAATCGAAATGCTGAGCGTCGACAGAGGAGACGCGCGCGTCAACTCCAAGTCGGAACCGTGGGTTGTCTGACTGGGGGTAGACGCGGCGTACAATCTGATGCCTTGCCCGCACCTCGTCCAGTGCGTGAGATCCGCGTTTGGAGACCCAAACGCGAGACCCCTCAAGTTGAGTCCTCTGAGGACCAACTCATCAAACGCCAGGGTGAAACCTCCGCGTCTTTTCAAACGCAGGAAGTACGCACTCATAGGCGTGGGGCCCAGCAGCCCACTCTCTCTCAAGCAACTCTGCCTAAACGCATCAGGCAGCAACGCGAGACTCGCGCGCGCGTCATACAGCCGCGTCATGAGAGTCGCGTCCCTGAAGTCTGCGTCCAGGCTGAACAGCACATGACTGTCTCCCGTCTTCGACGTCGCGAGACCAGTCTCTTTAATCCCCCTCCCACGGATTTGAGG
The DNA here is from genome assembly GCA_038442645.1 of Agave tequilana. Lineage (NCBI taxonomy): Eukaryota > Viridiplantae > Streptophyta > Magnoliopsida > Asparagales > Asparagaceae > Agave > Agave tequilana. The sequence continues at coordinate 20,868 of JAVJIF010028488.1, read as the reverse complement.
GATTATTTGACAAGGAAAAGAAGTGCCAATCAAGCCACTTCGTCATGCTGCTGTCAGCAACTCATCCATATGCTCTCTGGATGCCATTATGGATCAGGCGTGCACCAGCAGTCCTTAATCAGACAGCTGACCCTGATTCCCCGTCAGCCAAAAGAAGACGCTCCCACAGGAGGAGAACCTTCTCAGATGTTGAATACCCGGAGCTTACTGCAAACATGACTAGCAGAAGCAAGGGAAAACAACTAATGGTCAACTCAGAGGAATCTGACTCTGAGCCGGAGGGGGTGTATCAACACACTCGCACCCGGACAGGGGCCATTCCCCCAATTGACTATAATGCCTTAGCCCGCGGCATTAGAATGGGTGGTTCTCACTCCGCTATAGTGGAGTCGCAGGCCTCAAACTCTTCCGTCGAGAAGGAGGCTTCCGCCTACATGGCAGACACTCCTGAGGAGACGGCCAGGCGTTTAGAACAGACGCAGAAGCACCAGATGGATATAATCGCCTCTCAACAGAGATCCATTGACTCCCTCAAGCATATGCTTGAGAAATTGCTTGAAGAAAGAGCGAGATCTCCCCCTAGACGGCCGAAGGGGAAAGGGAGAAAGGGAGGAAGCCCACCCTCCGAATCTTCTGACGAGACACGACGATCTACCTCGGATGTGTCCAAGCCCTCGTCACAGGCAAGAAGCGACCAAGACCAGGAGAAGACTCATGCTAAGAGGATGAGTCAATTGGAACGACGCCTCGAGGCCCTTGCCAATCGCAAGGACCTCCAAGAAGCTGGAGTGGTCCGGCCCTATCCGGCTGAGTGGGACTTAGTTCCATACCCTCCTAAGTTCAAGGCCCCAACCCTCCAAGCATTCGACGGGAAGGGGTCACCCAACCAGCACATCTACTACTTCAAATCCCAGACCGGGAATGTGGTAGATAATGACGCCATCCTGGCGCGACTGTTCATCGGCACCCTGAAAGGGTTGGCTTTTGAGTGGTTTATGAAGCTCCCGGAGGGTTCTATCAAGAACTGGGGGGATCTAGAGAAGCTGTTCTTGACACGCTTCTTCGAAGATGACTCCGAAGTCACAATGCCCACCCTTTTAGCTACCAAACAGCGGAGAGGGGAGTCCGTCAAATCTTTCGTGGAAAGATTTCGGAACACGGCACTCCGGTGCCCAAGCGGTATGACCCAGGCCACCCTGGTGGAAACATGCCGCCACAATCTCCAAACCTCACTCCTTGCTCAAATAGGAGTTGCTGAAAGCCGCACCTGGAAGCAGTTAGTCCAACAGGGTGAACAGGCTGAGGAGATTGTTGCCCGTGTTAAGGCAGAGGAAGGCAAGCTGCGGCCGGAAAGGTCGACAAGGCGTGCACCGGCACCAGACACCTCCCTCCAGACGAAGCGGAAGGATAATTTGGCGACGGAGACCAAATCTCCCGCCAAACCTCAAACAGGCAGGGCAAGTGGCTCTTCAAGCCAGCCACGCCCCAACAAGCAGTATTCCTTCAAGGAGGAACACGTCGATTCGCTCTTCAAGCTACTCAACAAGAGCAATCGACTGAAACTCCCTGAAATTAGACGCCCGGAGGAAGTCGGCAAGACCGACAATCCCAACTACTGCATGTACCACAGGATGTTGGGACATCCTACCAAAAGCTGCTACGTCTTCAAGGACATTCTTCAGGCTTTGATTGACGCGGAGGTGCTCAAGCTCCGACCAGAGCAGAAGAAGGTCACGGCCAATGTAACGTCGGTTCTCCAGTTCGGGAGACAACCTCCAACGCCTGCGGGGGTAACTCCTATTCCAAGAGGAGAATTAAGAGTGGTCAACACAGACCCTCACCAGCAGCAGGAGAAGGGCTTGGTAGCCGTCCCTACACCTCAGGGGGAAACCATGTGGGTCCACCCTGACCTCGTCGATGAACAACAATGGACTACTGTAACCAACAGGAAGTCCAAAGGCAAGGCAAAAGCTTCGTCCTGCCATGTGGTATGTGCTTCCTCCCGAGAAGCAGAGGATGATGTTCCCTCGCTGACTGATTCAGAAGAGGAAACAATAGTCCTGGCCGCAGAGCCCAGCCAACCGATGGCGGGGACCCGTTCAGGACAGGCATACTTGAAGCAGTACGGCGAGACGGCAGCGGCTTCTCCGCAACCAGCCGTAGAATCAGCCAAGCCCTCCACGAAGCCACCTGTGGCAAAGCAGAAGGAGACTCGGTTCTCTCGAGCCCTTCCAAAAGGTGCAGCGGAAGGATCCTCGACACCTTACCACTTCGATGTCTTGGCTCAACTAGCCAACATCCCGGCACGCATCACCTTGTATGAACTCCTGAGGCTATCAAAGTCAACCAGAGAGGCTCTGCAAGAAGCTCTGGCAAATGCTGAGGTCTTCATGACCCAGGTGCCGAAGGAGGAAGATGTAGAGGATTGCCTCCACACTTCCCAGAATACCCCCTGCATCACCTTCACGGCAGATGATATGCAGGTGAAAGGGAAACACGATCGACCCCTGTACTTCACAGGTTACATCGGATCATCTGAGGTGAACCGCATTCAGGTAGATCCAGGGTCCGCATTGAGCATTATGCCCCGCCGAGTCATGCAACACCTCGGCATCCCTACTCACCGTCTGAGCCCTACACAGACGACCATCTACGGGTTCAATGCCAACGGCACCCGTCCAATGGGGAAGATCAAGCTCAAGTGCCAGATTGGGAGCCTCAAGTCGGAGGTGACATGCTATGTCATCGACGCCGACACTTCCTACAATCTGCTGCTAGGACGACCATGGATCCACCGCAACTCCATCGTTCCCTCCACTCTTCACCAAGTCATGAAATACATTGACGCGAGTGGGAAGGTGCAAACGTTGGTTGCCGAAAGGTATCCGTTCAAGGGAGTCGAGAATTATTTCACGGATTCCCTTTTATATCAGGATCCAGTGGACGAAACCCCGCAACTGGAGGCGCCAGACTCTGGTAATGAGGCTGACACTGAGCCCGAGCAAGAAAAGTGCCTGTGGGAGTTAAAACCACTTGTAAAGAGCACTAATAAGCTCGATGTTGATAATACCACCGACGATGCAGGCGGTTGGTATATTAATGAGAATCTAGACTTTGAATATTTTTCTGCGTGTGCATCCGATTCTATACCGTCGGATACTACTACCGACGTAGACGATGACATCTGGTCGGCAATGGATGCTTTGACATCATTGCATGTACCAGTAAAATCATCTTTCGGGACATACCAGGATAATGGCGATGCGCAGGAGTCTATATTCTTGGTTCCGGCAAGACGAAAAGGCCAAAGACCAATACTTTTTGGGCGAATCTCGTCTGAACCAATGCCCCGTGAAGAATCAGAAAGCGAGGAGGAATCCCCTCAGCTCGACCATTATGAATCGAAGGCACTCAGAATGATGAAGCAAATGGGGTACGATATAACCAACAAGCCCGGGTTGAACTTCGGCAAAGGAAGGAGGACGCTACTTCGATCCTTTGTGCCAAAAGGGAAGGCCCCCGATTATTATCATCGGACGCGCAGGGGTTGGGCTATGTATCAACTCCGGTCCCATCAGCCTCTGATCCTCAAGAATCGTCGAGCAACAATTGCTCTTCAGACACGTCATCATGGGAGTCAGATGTCAGTGTCGGCAACATCTTCAAAGGGCTTTCAGTAAACATGGTTTCAACAGGCCATCTGGAAGATGAAGTTGAAGAAATGATCCAACCTGATACAGATCCTTGGATCAAACATTTGAATGCTCTTTGGGATATCCGCTTTGAACAGCGTGAGCCACCCACAGATGACAAGGTTGTTCAGATCAACCTAGGAGATGAGACCAACCCCAAGCCCATCTTCATAAGTGACGGCCTGTCGCCTCCAGAGAAGAAGGATTTAATATCTCTTGTACAAGAGTATATAGATGTCTTCGCCTGGAATTATGAGGACATGCCTGGACTTGATCCTCAAGTGGCTATGCATCGCCTCAACATCAATCCAGACATGAAGCCTGTTAAACAACAGCAGCGACGGTTCCGTCCAGAGATAATGGAGGCAATTCAATCAGAAGTCAGAAAGCTCATCGATTCTGGCTTCATCCGGGAAGAACAACATCCCGACTGGGTAGCCAACATCGTCCCCGTCGCCAAGAAGAACGGGAAGATCCGGATCTGCATCGACTTCCGTGATCTAAACGAGGCCTGCCCCAAAGACGAATTCCCATTGCCAATCACAGATGTCATGATTGACAATACTTGTGGATTCGAGCGAATGTCCTTTATGGACGGGTTCTCAGGATACAATCAAATCAAGATGTATCCCGATGACGAAAAGCATACCTCCTTCAGGACTCCTCTAGGGGTATATTGTTACACCGTCATGCCCTTCGGACTGAAAAATGCAGGGGCAACATACCAAAGGGCCATGAACGCCATTTTCCATCAGCAAATGCGGAAAACGGTGGAATGCTATGTCGATGACATCGCGGTGAAGAGTCGCACTAAAGGTGATCACATAGCAGACCTGAAGGTGGTCTTCGACATCATGCGGGCTCATCAATTGAAGATGAACCCCACCAAATCCTTCCTGGGGGTAGCCAGTGGCAAATTCCTAGGATTTGTTGTGACTTCCAAAGGAATCTATTTGGATCCAGAGAAAGTCCGCGCTATCCAAGAGATGCAACCCCCCAGAAGCCTCAAGGAGCTCAGGGGATTACAAGGACGATTGGCGTACATCCGCAGGTTCATATCAAACCTTTCCGGGAGATGCCAACCCTTCGCCAAGCTGATGAAAAAGGGTGTTTCATTCATTTGGGACGACGCTTGTCAAAAAGCATTTGAGGAGATCAAACACTACCTCACCCAACCACCAGTCCTTGCAGCTCCGGTGTCCGGAAAGCCTTTCCTGGTGTACGTCCGAGCAATGGATCATTCCTTGGGAGCTCTACTAGCTCAAAATGATGAACAAGGACGAGAACAGGCAATCTACTATCTGAGTAGAACAATGATCGGAGCCGAACATCGGTACAACCCGATCGAGAAGGAATGTTTGGCACTAGTGTTCGCCATTCAGAAAATGCGACACTATCTGGTAGGCCAGACTATAAATGTCATATCAAAAGTCAACCCTCTGAGGTTACTTATGACAAAGCCTTCTTCACTAAATGGCCGGCTGGCAAAATGGGCTATATTGTTATCCCAATATGAGATGCACTTTTTACCCCAGAAGGCCATTAAAGGACAAGCGGTGGCGGACTTCCTAGCTGAACACCCAGATCCAAGGGCAGCCAAACTCTATGAGGATCTCCCAGATGAGGCCGCCGAAGTCTACCTGACTCAGACATCGTTCGAAAGTCAAGTATGGCAACTTTTCTTCGACGGTGCATCAAGGACAAGCTCGAAGGGACACATAGTAGCGGGGGTAGGAGTAGTACTCGTCTCCCCACAAAATTATGTGATTCCCCGAGCTATCTCGTTAACCGAGCCCTGCTCCAACAATGTGGCGGAATACAACGCTCTTTTGATTGGGATGCAATTCGCCGATGAGATTGGCGTTAAAAATCTCGAGGCTTACGGTGACTCTAAACTCATCGTCAGCCAAGTTCGCGGAGAGTACGAGGCCAGACATGAAGATCTAGTACCCTACTACAACGCGACAATTCACATGGCCGAAAGGTTTTCAAACTTCTACATCGACCATGTACCGCGCAGGCAAAATGCACATGCGGATGCACTCGCATCCCTCGCTGCTTCCTTAGCTCTTCCAGCTGGAGCAATGGAGAAAGTATTCGTCTATAGCCACGACCTATACTGTCCAAAAATTCCCCTCGGGGACTGTCCAGGGTCAACGGGAGACCATCACGACAAGGAAACACTTGAAGTGTCGACCGCTTCAGGGCTTAAAGACTGGCGATTCCCCTACATTGATTTTGTCTTATACGGCATTCTGCCCGAAGACACCAAGGAGGCGGCCGCCATTCGGAGGAAAGCCCCCAAATTCTACTATAATGCGATTTCGCGAACATTGTATCGTCGATCGCATGACGGGATCCTGCTCCGATGCCTCTCATCAAAAGAAGCCCAAGGAGTATTGAAAGAAGCCCACGATGGTACTTGTGGAGCTCATCAACCTGGCCCGAAATTGGCACATCGACTCCAAAGGATGGGTTACTATTGGCCCAAGATGATTGCCGATGCTGTCGCTTATGCTAAGAGATGTTACGCCTGCCAAATACACGGCGATTTCATCCATCAAGCACCAGGGTACCTCCACTCAACGACCTCTACTTGGCCGTTTGAAATGTGGGGGATGGACGTAGTTGGCCCTATCAGCCCACCATCATCGAAAGGACATCGGTTCATTCTAGCGATAACCGATTACTTCTCTAAGTGGGCCGAAGCTATCCCTTTGAAAGAGGTGAAATCTTCTAACGTGATCAAGTTCGTGAAACATCACGTTATTTACCGCTTCGGTGTGCCTCGGCGTATCATCCATGACAATGGACCCCAGTTCATCAGCCAGGCCTTCCAGAGATTCTGCGCGAAGTTCAGAATCCAGAGTGTGTCCTCAACGGCATACTATCCTGCTGCTAACGGTCTTGCAGAAGCCTTCAACAAGACTATTGGCAAGCTTCTCAAAAAGTTCGTCTCGAAAAGTCAACGAGACTGGGACGACAAGCTGGGTGAATGCTTATGGGCCTACCGCACAACGGTGCGAACCCCAACTAAAGCCACGCCATTTTCCTTGGTATACGGATGCGAAGCCGTCCTTCCATTGGAAATACAAATTCCCTCTCTACGCGTCGCCTTGACAGCGGAAATGACAACTGAGGAGAAGCATCAGCAGCGACTCCAGGAGTTGGAAGCCTTAGACGACAAGCGTTTGCAGGCCCAACAACAAATCGAGCTTTACCAAGCTCGTATCACCAGAGCCTTCAACAAGAAAGTCAAAGCGCGAACTTTCAAGAAAGGCGACCTTGTCTTAGCTGTCCGAAGACCCATGGTCATGACGCACAAGACAAAAGGAAAATTTCAGCCCAAATGGGAGGGACCATTTGTGGTAGAGTCAGTCTACTCGAATGGATCATATCGCCTCATAACTTCAAATGGTGATACACTCATGATGCCGATCAATGGCAAATTCTTGAAGAAGTACTATCCTTAATAGTACTCTTCTTCCGATCAAGTTAAAAGTACACCTCTGATCAAACATCCGACGCCCTCGACGGCTAAGGATAGAGGAAAATGTTGGCCTTTAAGCCCAACATAAGTCCTCGACAACTCACCATGCTGAGGGGAATAGCATGGCTAGCCCAACTCAAACGGTAGTTGGTAAAGGCATGTCAAACCCGTTGACAGCTGAGGATTTGCTAAAAATCCTAAGGGACACGTTCCCATTTGATCCGACGCCCTCGACGGCTAAGGATAGAGGAAAATGTTGGCCTTTAAGCCCAACATAAGTCCTCGACAACTCACCATGCTGAGGGGAATAGCATGGCTAGCCCAACTCAAACGGTAGTTGGTAAAGGCATGTCAAACCCGTTGACAGCTGAGGATTTGCTAAAAATCCTAAGGGACACGTTCCCATTTGATCCGACGCCCTCGACGGCTAAGGATAGAGGAAAATGTTGGCCTTTAAGCCCAACATAAGTCCTCGACAACTCATCATGCTGAGGGGAATAGCATGGCTAGCCCAACTCAAACGGTAGTTGGTAAAGGCATGTCAAATCCGTTGATAGCTGAGGGTTTGCTAAAAATCCTAAGTGGACTCGAGTCCACTCTTTCCTCCAAAGTCCCTTACCAATTCTCATCCATAGAATGGTAGGACCACAAAGTGCAATCATTACTACGTTAACACTATACCTCTGGTAATGAATACCCTTTGCCGGGTATAAACTTTGCTTGTTAACTCTGCATAGAGTAACAAACTCTCAAATTTGCCAAGTTAACACTATACCTCTGGCATTTCAAATTCCACTTGTCAATTCTCATCAATAGAATGACAGGTCCTCAAATTGCTCTTATCACGAGCCAATTCTTGTCAAGTTAACATTACACCTCTGACAAATTACTGTTTAAGTTAACATTACACCTCTAAGCAGTACATCGAGTGCCTGTCAAGTTAATATCACACCTCTGATAGTCACCTTTCTTCAGACTTCCGTATCGAAGCTGAAATGGACGATGCCAAGTTAACACTACACTTCTAGCATCCGAGTCATCGCTAAGTTCAACAATACACCTATGGCCATGACCTTTCCTCGACTTCTTCGTCTAAGTCGAGATGACCAATGCTAAGTTCAACATCACACCTCTAGCATTACCTCACTGTTAAGTTAAACATTACACCTATGACAGTGACATTCTGAGTTAAGTTAATATCACACCTCTGACTCACATCCTTGTCGAGTTAACACCACACTTCTGACAAGACTATCTCCAACCCGTTAAGTTAATATCACACCTCTAACGGTGAAAGCTTTACTAGATTCCTCGCGGGTCTAGTTTCACTTGTTATTCTCTTCAACAGAATAACAGGTCCACCTAAAGACATTGTTAGGTTAACATTACACCACTGACAATGTTTTATCAAATTCCGGAGCTGACCTTGAATCAAGTCAATCCTAGACACTTGACAAAAGTTCACCTTCTCTGGGAGTACGCATTCCCCCTGTCACTTTCTTTTATAAAGTGGCGGGTCCACCAAAATCATTCTTTTGCTTCTAAAACAAAACATTCAAGACAACAGAAAGAGGCAAAAAGAAAAGTGTCACTTTTATTCATATCCAAACACATGAAAGTGATACAAAACGCTCTCTTATACAATAAGATTGAGTGTTACAATTAAGGAGTACAAAGAAGTCCCTCTCTCTCTCTGAGGCCGTACTCACTCCTTGAAGCCGCATCTGATCCTAAGTGCATGATGTCTGAAGAAGTGGCGACTGTTGGAACCGGTTGCACTTTGATGCACGACGCCAACTTCGAAAGCGCCCTAGCTGACTAAGCCAAGAGCAATGGTGTTCTTGAGGTCCGGTGGCAACAGAAGGTCCTGCAACCCTTCGTTCAGGCGCGTCTCTTTCCCTAGCAGACCATCCAACAAACATGGAGTCACTTCTGGGGTGAGAGAGGAAGTTTTAGGAGTCATCACAAAGGATGCTACCCTCCACTAGGTCCAGCGACAACAGAAGAGCCTGCAACCCTTCGTTCAAGAGTTGATCTTTCCCCCGCAGGCCATCCAAAGGACATGGACTGTCCTTGATGTTACTTCTGGGATGGGAGAGGAAGAGGATCCTCTCCGCCACCGCAACCGCCGGAACCTCCTCGCCGTCATACTTGACCTGACCATCTCTTGCCATCAGGCAAGAGTGGTACAGGAGATCTGAAGAGACCTTGGCGAGATTTGGGTCCTCGTCAGAGATATAATTTACTCTCTTACAAACGACGAGGACCATAATTTACTCTCTTACAAACGAACATTGAGCAAGCTCGCCGGTTGAAGCACTCTTCCAGGAGACCAGCGAACCTGCAAAGAACAAATAAGAGAATCAGAAAGTCTGGAACTTAGTATACTTTAACAAAAGAAAACTAAGTAACAGACGCGGCAGTCATTGAAGACTTCAGACGCGGAAATGATCTGCACAGTCAAACCACCGCGTTAATAGAAACAGACGCGAGTCAAAACTGTGCCACGCCCAGCATTCAAACGCAGTCTCAGTTTGCACCCGCGTCTAATGTACTAGACGCGAAAAACTTCAAACGCCAAAAATTGCCATCTCTCTGTTGGGTGAACAGGAGTTGCAAGATTCAGGTCTGAAACGCGCCAAGGCAATAGCCATGAGCAAAGCCAGCGTCAAGAGCCCGCGTTCAGAAAAGTTCAAGTCACCGGCGCAAATTCCAGAATAGGAATGCACCAGGATTTCATTCAGATGGCTATGCCAAAGTTCAGGCTATGGACATCATCGGGGTGACATACCAGCAGAGGCCTCTGTCCAGAGTTGGCCTCTCTGCATCCAAACGCGGGCGCGCAAGATGACATGAGAGAGGATTCCTTCTGAAGAGACCAAACAGAAGCATAAGAGCTCTGGGTCATCTTCATCCGCGGAGTCACCTTCATCCATGAAGACAGGGACCTTGTTAGAAGCTTAGAGGAGGCGAGGTCTCTCAGGGCAAAACAAATGAAAACAGTCTAAGATTGGATTATTGAAGAGGGAGAAGGTGCACTCTATTTATAGGCAGTCCCTAATAACTGTCATTAATGGGGCATCAATCGGAACCGTCGCGCACAACTGTCAAAGCCCAATCAAAAACGGACGCGTGGAACGCTGCTTTGGAAACCGTCGAAATGCGCCGGTTTTCAACCGCCAGCGTCGGTTCTGCATGCAAGAGCATTAACGCCTGAACCCAATAAGAGGCTGACGCGTGGATAACTGTCTTGGGAAGCAACGGATGACCCGGAACCCCAATCGACGGTGAAGACTCGACGTTCAAAGATCTCCTAAAAATCTTTTAAAGTCATGCTGCATTGAACGCAGATAGGAAAGTCGCTCGAGGCTGCGTATCCCGTGTCTGATCGATCCGCGCTTTTTTTTTTTTTTTTAGCAACCGCGTTTCATTCTGTGATTGACGCTGCGTCTCACTCCATGGACTGACGACCGCGTCTCACTTTATGGATCAAAGCTGCGTCTCATCAAGAAGACCGCGTATCACTCTGAGATTGATGCTGCGTCTCATCAAAAGGACTTAGTAAATCTAAGTTCCTGTGGACTGACGACCGCGTCTCACTTTATGGATCAATGTCGCGTCTCATTAAGAAGACTCAGAGTCAAGACCGCGTTTCATTAACAGGACTTAGTCTTACCTAAGTACCAGGTACCAAGGAGTTGGATTCGCCTACAGCTGAGCAAAGAAGATGGAGCAAAATTTTTCAAACTTTTATTATAAACAGTAAAAGTGGATACAAACACTCTAAACAGAGTGTCCTCTTCTTTACAAAAAAGGGGGAAAAGAAAAGAAGGCTAAATGTCCTGGTTCGCCAAGGTACGGATTTGTTCCCTAAGGCGGTGAATCTCGTGTTGGCGCGTCCTTTCAGCTTCCATAATAGCCCGGTCCCGCAGCTCCTCTTCAGATAAGAAATTTCTTGCGGCCAACTGCGCTCGCAGAGATTCCACCCTGGAAGAATGTAGAGACAGACTCTCTTCAGCTCGCGCCCTAGCAGCTTGTTGCTCCTCTAGCTGCTTCTTGATGATAGCAAGCTTTTCCTCATTGAGCGCAAGCACCACTTCTGCCTTGGCAATGGTGTCCCGAGCCCTGATGATGACTTGCTCTGTGCTCTGCATGACAAGCTCGGATTCCCTTGAATCGCCAGCTAGTTTCTGACATTCAGCCTGGGAATATTCGAGCTGCGAATCTCTGCAGCGATTTGTGCCTCCGCTTCCTGTCGCTCTCGTTCTTGAGCAGCTAGGAGCCTAGTCAGGGTGGCCTGGGCCTCACTAAAAGAGCCAGCATCTTCCAAAGACTCCAGCTCCTGCAGGTAGTCTCCCAGTTGCTCTACCACCCGTAGACACGCCTTGGCAAGTGAAGGGCCTCCGGTTAATTCGACGTTCACGACCAGATTTTTAAGAAGCGTCTGGGCAAATTGGAACGAGCTGTTTCCACGTAAGATGAGATCAATACATGATCCCATCGAAGCGAAGAATTGCTGCACCATCTGACGTGCCAGTTCCCCCATGTCTTCACCACCTAAGAAGCTTCCCGACCCCTTTTCTGTCACAGGATAGGGGATATAAGGCGGATCTTCTCGCACAAGAGTCGTGCTGGCCGTCGAGACAACCAGAGCTGGACCGGCCGCTGACGCTTCCGGAGGTACTACCTCTGCAGGAGCCTCCACGACCAATGAGGGAGTAGTAAGCACGACCTCCTCAGAAACCTCCACCGAGACCTGAGCTGTATGGCCTTCTGGAAGGGTGCCAACCATCGGACCCTCCACCTGAACCCCCTCAGTCCTCTCTGCAAGTTATCGCGATGTTAGCCACAATGATAGAAGAGCTAAACATTTAAAGCATCAGAGCTGCCTTACCAGGTTGGAGGTCCGGAGACGTCAAATCCTGCGGAGCGGAAGTCTCCTTGGCTTCAGCAGTAACCTCCTCGCCTGGCAGAGTGAGAGCCTCCTCAGCCTCAGTGGTTACTTCCTCTTCTGCCAGAGTGGAAGGCTCCCCAGTTTCAACAGCTGCCCCCTTTGAGGGTATCTCAGCAGCCGAGACCTCAATCCCCTCGGGCCGGGTCAACTCTTTCACCATCTCCTCGATACGCGAGGAGGTTGTAGCCTTAGCATCTTCAGTTGGCCCTGCAGCATAAAAGAAGAATGTTAGAACATCCTCTTCAATATGCAAAGAGGAAATTAGACAGAAGATGGAAAGAATACCTTCAGTGGGGATAATCGCCAGCGATGGTGCAGTCGATGGCTCACCCTCATGTATTTTCTCCTCCGAGATGTGGAAGAATTTGCTCTGATCAGGAAGAGCGGGTTCATCGCCATAGTCGGTCTCGTCTTCGAAGTCGCTTTCCCCCGATAACGAAGAAGACGACAGCGCAACGCGAGGAAGCTCCGCAACAGGAGCCTTACCTCCAATCACCCCAGTGGTAGGACTAGGGTCGACTGCCCTAAGACTGGAAATGCAGATGCTAGGAGACCCCGGCTGCTGTGCCTCGTCTCTCCCATCACGAGCAGAAGAAGGCTCGGGTTGCGCTGAGAGGCCTGCAATCTCAACATCCCCTCCAGTCATTATGTCAACCTCCAGTGACTCGTCATCTTCGGCGGCGGTGGACTCTTCAACAAGCTCCCCTTCCTCCACGGTCTTGCTGCGCGACCTAGGAGCACGGACTAGGGTGGGGAAATCTTCATCTTCCGACGGTTCCTCAACCCTAACAGGGACGTCTTCAGGAGGAGCCTCGACTCCAGCAGAGATGTCTCTGGATTGAGAGACTTCAGCCGTCAAATCCCTCCGAGCCTTCTTTGGGGCAGGCTCAGCGATAGAAGCAGAGCGTCGATGATGCTTGCTCGCCAACTATTTAGACCTCCTGGCTGGTGGCTCCACCCTTGTCGCTGGTGGCTCTGCCCTTGCCGGTCGCGGCTCCGCCCTCACTGCTGGGGGTTCCCTCCTCGATCTTCGCCCGACCTCCTTTTGGGCCTTCAGGTACTGTTCTACGAGCTTCGTCGGTTTACTAGAATCAGTCCTGGCCTCGAGACTTGCGTTGATGCTCTCAATGCATGAAGACGCCGGAAAAAAGTCTGGCGTTTGGATGGCTTGAGAGTACCAAGTACAGAAGCTGAAACTCGTACGGCACTTGGGCCCCTCGAGAGGTAGACGGAAAGATACTCCCGTCCCTCCAGCCACACTATAGTACCAGGCCCGAGCACCCTCGAACAGGTTCCCTTCGAAGGCAAGCCTAGCATTGGGGTTCCCGACATAGAGCTGATCATAGCCGAACTGTCGAGCGAAGCGACTCGGCATGTACGGCTCAATGGTACATGACGTCCCCTGCCGGAAAAGCACATATCCGGGCCGGATATTTAGCAACCACCAGAAGGCCCCCGCGGATAACCTCGTGAAGTCATCTGGGCCAACGGAATCAACAAGTAGATCCCCGAAAGATGCATCAGGGATCTGGAGGAGGCAGCGATTGAGCTGGTAGTTGGCAGGGTCTGAAAGGCACTTCCGGACGTAATATATGTAAGGATCACGCCATTTTGAACCCTCCAACCGCTGTACGAAAGGGACAGAATTCTCCCTCCAACGCGCTGCCGTCATCAAAGAAGGGCAATGCATCACGTACCAAGCAATAAGGTACGTGTAAGGCAGCTCGACACGAGGGTTAGGACGCTTCACCGTCGGACTCCCCTCTGAGTCAACATACGGCTTTCCCTCGGAGTCTGCAGTTTTTGGTGGCTCACAGAAACTCTTAGTGAGCGCCCGCAGCCCGCTCTGAATACCAGCCGCCACGGCCGGGAGAAGGGCTATGGGGTTCCCATGAGCCAGGAGCACCGCCGGGTACACCACATCAGCAACAATGACTTCATGCGGCAGCGTGGGCACCACACAGCGCTTCAGCCACAGCATCAGAAAGCCCGCCAACAGCGCCCGATCGGAGATAGGAGTCCGGGCTTGATGGTGAAAGCTTTCAAAAACTAAGTCAGGGTCAAAACCGTCCTCGTTCGACTCCGTGGTGTAGAAGCTGTTCGGAGCCTGGTCGATCCTGTCTTCGATCTCCCTGTCAGAGCTGGGATCCAATCGGGTTATCCGATGGTCTTTGGTGTTGACATTATTGAACAAGTAACTGGCCCAAGATAGTTGCTTGACTCCCTGCGACCGCCATTTGGTTATCTGGCCGCAAATGTGGAAGTGACATAGCACTTCCCAGTAGGTCTCATATATGAGGGGAAACTCCTCCTTCACATAGCGAAGCTCCACAGCGGTCGGGACATATTCCTCATAGGGAATATCCCCGTCGACAGCCCCGAGACCTCGTGCAGCTCGTGCAGAGCAAGGCCCATCTCTCTGACCGGAGTGAAGAACGTCCCCGTCGAAGGATTATAACGCTCTAGAATCCCGAAGAAGTTCTGAGAGCTTTGAGGGATCCCCCACTGCACGGCCCTGACTGCCGAGTACAGCCCCACGCGCTTAGCAGGTCCCCGAGCTCGGTAAGGACAAAGCCGACCATCCTGCCCCACCAATAGTTCTCCGTGGAACGGACCCACCCCGGCGCACGGAACCCAACTGGGTAGTCACCCTCCGCCTCCATGAAGGCGTTGAGGAAGGTAGTGCCAAGTTGTGGTATCTCCCCGGCTGGAACCTCAGTCCTGCGCGACCCAGGGAAAAGGCCGATAACTGACCTGTCATGGCTATCATGACGGTATACTTTGTGGGAGCCCAAATCACCGAGAGTGACCTCGGGAACATATCGAGCAAGGTCCCATTCCATCTTCCGAGGGACGGACATATGCTGGAAGTAGGACAGCGGGAACATCCTCTCCATGTCTGGAAGAAAGAATCTTCCACCCCTTATCTGGCGGAGCCATTTGTAAGTCCCGTCATATACGCGATGGCCGCCATCGTGGATACGATCTCCGAAGAAGAAGGCAGGCTTCTCCAGTTTGATACCAGCATCCGTTGCAAATGCTGCATCAGTCATGAGCACCCGAAGAGTCCTCATGTCAACATTTGAGAGCCTCTCTCTGCGATCCGGTGATTTGTCAGCAGTCACAGGAACAGTCCTTTGCAATACAAAAATCAAATCCCGGTCAGCACCACCTACATGACCAAAGTGGCACTTCTTGGCGAGTGAAGTAGCAGGGCGTGGCGCTGCAAAAAGAAAAGGACACTTAGTTAGATACTCTATCAAAAGCATAAAAAAAAATGCTAAGTGTTCATAATCCGAACGCAGAAGAGACACTGGACGCAGGAATTATTAAATCCGCGTCCAGACCTGCGCATCCACGCAGAAGAGGCACTGGACGCAGGAATTATCAAATCCGCGTCCAGACCTATGGGATCGGCGTCTCCACAACATTCTCCTTGATGTCACTTCTGGGGTGCGAAAAGAAGGGAGTTATCCACCTTAACCTTTCCACTACCATAATCGCCAGAAGTTAAGGAGGGTAACCCCCTTCCTTTCACATCCCCAGACGTCGAAGTACTTGGACTCGAGTGCCAGATTCATCAAAATCAGCAGCTGATGAAACAGAACGCAAGGATCAAATCCGCGTTCTGTAAACTAAGTCCGCGTCTGAACCCTTCACAAATAGAAAATATTCTAAGTGAAGAATCTGAAGCACAGGACTCAAGCGCGCGAGGGTCCAAACCCGCGCCTAGGTTATCATCCCAAAGACTGCGTCTGGGAATCAAACACGATCTGAAAATCACGTGTTAAGGGTTCTTAAAAGTTCTTTGAACTTTCTTTAAATGGCGAAACTTCCGCCTAAGAGGCCTTTACCTTGGAGACCTGGGAGAACGACGCCCTGTGCAGAGGAGGAGCCGCCCCTCTGGGCCTCGGCGACGGTCGCCTTTGAGGACGATGCAGTTGGCTTAGCCTTGGGTGCCATTGATGTTCAGAAATCCGAGCAAGGAGATGAACAAGTTCGAAGATGAACAGAGAAGGAAATTCTTTTTTTCAGCGAGTGCGTTCGGAGAAGAAGATGCATCTCTCCAACTGTTGCCTTTTATAGGCACAGGGATTCGCGAAGATACGCGGCGCGTGGCCCGGTAGACGCTGCAGCGAGTCACCGCTTGACGCGTGTAACCAAATCGTTTCTGACGGAGAAGATCATGCGTCGCAACCCCGCCACGAGTCAGCAGTCGACACGTGGAGCAGTTCATTTAATGAACCAGGAAATCCGCGCGCCAAAAGGCGAAATTTCGCCGGTTCCCTAGGCCAGCTGGCGGCGTAATCATGACATGGCACAGAATTCGCGCCCAAAGAACGCACCTTCCTCGATGGACATGCCACGTCAGCCTCTCCATGAATGCATTTGGAAGGTCGCGTCTCTCTAAGAAATTCGCGTCCTTTCAGTCTGGCCAAATATCGCGTCTACCTTCTGAAAATCAGTCGCGTCTCCAGTGCCAAAGGACGCACGATTACAGAAATCGCGCCTTTACAGCAGTACCATCTCTGCTTTTTGAAAAAGAACCTACGTTTGGCCTCCTGCTTCTGCAAAATCAGTTCAACAGTACACTGACGCAAGCAGACGACCAACCACTCCTGGCTTAAAGCGCGCCAATGACAGACTAAAAGCAATCGGAGAGGTTTAGACTGTGCATCTAAACACTCAACATGATCAACTCTGGGAGCTTCAAAGAGTTCAACAGTACACTCACGAAACTCCAGATAAGATCAAACCCGAAGCATCAACAGTCTAGTCATGAAGGCGAACTCAGCTAGAGTCCAAAGTATTTCGAAATCCGTCCCAGTTAACTGCGGAATGTCAAAAACTTTGGAGGGGGTTCTGTAGGCTGTCTAAAAATCACCAAGACAAGCCACCAAAACACAGAGATCCAAGATCCAGGCGCAAGGCTAAATGTGACAATCAAGACGCGAGAGATAGCCCGCGTCTCAGCATCAAGGCGCGTCAGCCCGAAGCGCGTCTCAGCATCAAGACGCGAGAGCCCGCGTCTCAGCATCAAGGCGCGTCAGCCCGAAGCCCGCGTCTCAGCATCAAGGCACGTCAGCCCGAAGCCCGCGTCTCAGCATCAAGGCGCGTCAGCCCGAAGCCCGCGCCTCAGCATCAAGACGCGTCGGCTCGACACCCACGTCTCGGTTGCAACTACCCCGATTATGGCGCCATCCGCCGCCCATATAGCGGGAAGTTGGCCCTCATCGTGGAGCACTTTTAGGGGGCACGATCACCCCCTAAAAACCCTATAAATAGTCCCGTCACTATTGAAGGAGAGGAGGACAATTGACGACGAGAAGGAAAAAAGACGACAATCAAAGGAGAGATCAACGACAGAGAGAGAGAAAAACCCTTCAGCGAGCTTACTGAGTACTAGCCGCTCTTCGCCTACCTCCTCCTCTAGAGTTTTGGTAGACGGAGCTGAGTTACTCCCTCTACCGACCGAAGAGAAGATCCCCGACGGTCCGAACAGTCATCTGGTCAACGGAGAACAAGATTCACTCTCCACCGCCACACGAAGAACCCAGCACTAAACAAAGGGGGAATTCAAGATTCAATATTCCCCTCCCTTGTAACCGGAAGATTAAGCCGGCTGTAATCTTTTCCATCTGATTCCAGGAACGTTACACCAGCCAACCCCTCTCCGTGTCAAACAAGGACCACCTATTTTTGAGACTTAGGGAATAGTGCATATGTTTTGGTAACTATCTCTAAACTCCTATTTTAGTTTACATGCTTTGATATGAATGTTCTTCGCATGTTTTGATTTTGTACTTCATGTGGTGAATATTTGTTAGATGAATTTTTCATTAAAAACATGTGTATATCTTTGTACAGTAGTGAGCTATACTTGATTATTACATATTTGTGCCTCATACTCATTTGTACTCATTACATGTACATTTTATAAACCTAGTTTTGATGATTCCCTCATTTATACTTGTCTTCCGTATCTTTGTGTATGTTTTGCTCTCATGTATGGTTTAAATTTGTCTAAAACTATAATATACATGTATACCCTTGAGCACTTGCCTCATGCAAGTACTTTATAGACTCTTTCGTGTTTAGGTATGTTGTATATTGTTAGTTTTTTGATAGAACATACATATACCTTGAAGTTTGATGAAAAAATATATTTTTATGTTTTTGATAAAGATATTCATGTTTATTTTGAGCCTTATTGATCATTTCATGAAAGTGCTATTTACATGATTCTTGTGCAGTCGCACTTCATTTGTTTACTCATGACATTGTTTTCATGAGAATTGTTGAGCTTGATAGATTTTGAGTGTCATCTCTTGTGTTTTTTAGAATGCTTAATGAGATATATATGTTTTAGTTTCTTTTTGAAGGATTTTTAACTAGTTTTTCAAAAATACTTTAACTAGTTATTTATTCTTCATTTGGTAGTGTTTTCAAAATACAACTATTTTCAAATCTTACTTTTAAAAACTTCTACCCTTAAAGGGCAGTTGGATGGCGACCATGACTTGTATGCTCCTAAATTGAAAAATATTTTATCATGTGCATGAATAGAGTGGATAGGTATGAGTTATAAACATTTTCTTCATAGAATTCTATTTTTTTGTATAACTCATATTTGTTTCTATATATTATGTTTTAAAATCTCAATAATATCAATTTCAATTGGTATTTTCTTTTTCATACACACACACACACACACCACACACACACACACACGTATATATGTTTTGATTGTGCTTGATTTACAATATCCATTACATGTTTAAAGCAAAATTTGTTTATGCTAAGCTTGACTTAAAATTAAAAAATATTGTATCTTTATAAGCTTATGCATAGTTTTCAATTGGTATTTCAATTGACATTTTATTTGGTATCAAAATTTACAATAGATTCAATTGGTATTTCAATTAAAATTTTATTTGGTATCAAAATTTACTATATATTTCAATTGGTATCAAAATGCAAAATATTTTACTTTCATTGGTATCTTAAAATTTTTGCTTATTTACAAGTGGTATCTCAAAATTTATTTTGTTGACTTAAGAGATTTCAAAATTTATTTTAAGATGATTTCAATTTGTTTAAAGTGATTTTAAAATTTTTGCTATCATTGCCTATATGCAAGGGGAGTTTAACATCTCTTCTATATATAGATTCATGGTGAGTGTATCTTATATTGAGGAGCTTGACATCTCTTCTTTATGTGGTACCGTTGTAGGTGAAACTTAACATCTCCACTTATACATTGTATATTATGTTTTATGTCAGTTAGGGTTTTGTCATCCCCTTCCTCATGTAATGCATGTATGCAGGGGGAGCTAACTTCACGTCTTTCTTCTTCATGAATGTATATCGCATATATATATATATGACCTTATTGTTTGATTCGTTCTCGCCCTTTGTTGATGATTTGACAAAGAGGGAGACATATTTGATTTATATATGCATGATTTATATATGCATGTTTATTATATGCATGTTTATTGGCATGTTTATTGACAAAAAGGGGGGAGAAATATTTGATGATTTATATATAAATGTTTATTGTTTTATAACAAAAGGAGGAAAGGTTTTGGGGAGAAGGATTTTGCTTTATGCATGATTATCTCTTGTTTATGAATATATATATTTGTTTAGTTTTATAACATTATTGAATATCTTATTGTTTATTGCTATGCATGAGTTAAGAGGGATCTTCTATGAAGCTTATCTTTAATCATGCATATATAACTCTTTGAGTTTTGTCATCATCGAAAAGGGGGAGATTGTTGGCCCGAGGCCCATTGCTCTAGTTTTGAAGATTATTAACTCATGTAGTTATAATACAATAATCTTGTATTTAATTAGTCTCAGATATTTGATCAAGATCTTAATTGGTGTTTAGCTTCAAACAAAAGATTTAAAGTCAAGTTTTGGAGCTAGCACATATTGATTCAGAGCTCGCGCATCAAGGTTGCATCAAGTACTCAAGAGGAGTCTAGCTCATTGGATTAAGGGTTGTACCAAGTCAAGAAGGAGAAGAGATTTCCAAGAAGACTTGTGTCATGTTTGTAAGTGTCAAGATTTTATTTTAGATAAAATATAAATATAGATTAGTTGGTGGATTGCTCAAGTTCATACGCACTCACACACAAGATTTATATGTGTTTTCATAAAAGAGTTTTTGTTTTGAAAATACCGGTTTGGTTTTTTAAGCTTCAAAAAATATACATGTGTTTTATCAAAACTTATTTTAGAGCTTAATGTCAAAAATAAGATATTTCATCATATATGTGTAGTGGATTATATCCATACACACTAAGATTCAAATGTTTTAAAATATCTTGTTTTTGTATTGGAGAAGTTTTGGAAAAATTATTTTTTTAATTTGGAGATTGTTTTTGAAAAATACAAATTTTTGTTTTAAGTTAAAATTTCTATATCACAAAAATAGTTCAAAATATTTGTAAGAGGTTTTGTTTTTTACTCAAACATGTTTGTATATCAAAGTATATCAATGAACTTATTTTTGTAGAATTTATGAGAATTTATGTGATTTTATTGACGGTAAAAGATAAAGTTTTAATCCCTGAAAAATTGCTGACCAGGCCTTCAATCGGTCGACCGATCCAGAAGTCGGTCGACCGAGCGGTCGACCGATCTACATGAACGTGCACAACCAAGGCCGGTCGACCGCCAGAGAGCTTCTCTCTCTGTAAATGGCCCCGGTGGACCGG
>JAVJIF010028487.1:0-26663 GCA_038442645.1 Agave tequilana | reverse complement strand
TTGTGAACTATTTGTGAATTTCAAAAAATTTGAAAAGAGTAACAAGATTATTTTCTCGGGTTTATTATCCTACCACTAATTTAGTATTTTACGAGTTAACTGAAATTACTGAACTATTTTATACATATCAAAATGATTTTTTGCTTCAAGATATTATTTCTTGTATGGAAGAAAAATTCAATAATTATTTTAAAGATTTTCCTACTATATTTTGTTTGCTACTATTATGGATCTTAAAATTAAATTTGAATGACGTAATATTTACTTGAAAATTTTATAAGAACAGGGATTATTTTGATTCTGCCATAGTATGAAAAGATATTGAGAATTTCATAAATAATTTGTATGAATTTTAGGAATCTCAATTTAGAAATAAAAAATAATCTCACTCTGCATCTTCATCTAGACCTAGAAGTTCTTTATTATCTAGTTTATTATCTGCATCAAAAAAATCAAGAAACTCAGATATATTGAATGATCTTCATTATTATTCAACTCGTGTCATAGCTTCTAAGATTGATGCAGACTCAAGATTTAATTTTTTAATATTTACTGGAATCAACATATCATGTGCTTCGGTGCGTGATTTACTAAACCCTCCTACCTTTACAGTAGCTTTAGCATCTGCTTTTAGTACAGCTGAATGAGTGTTAACTGATACGAAAAATCGCTTGTCATCAGAAGCCATCGAAATAAGCATTTGCAGGAAGGATTGGCTAGATGTGGAGACGAGAAGACAAAATAATAGTAAAAAAATCATTGAAGACTCGAAGACTCTCCAGAAAATGAATGAAGAAATGAAGATCTATATACTTCATTTGTATTCGTATTTGTATCAATTTATATTTCACTTTTAATCTTATACTTCATTTGTATTTGTATCAGTTTATCCTAATTATTTGATTGTAAAAAAATTTATATTTGCATTTGTATCAGTTTATCCAAATTATTTGATTGTTAAAAATTTTACATTTGCATTTAACAACTTGTAGCAATTTTTTTGAATGTTTTGGGATTTTAACATTTTTTGAAAAATATATTTTAAAAATCCAATTTTTAGATTTTTAAAAATATTTTAAAATTGATGGCGGGGTGCCCATTATTTGCGGGCGGGTATGGGCTTGGCCCAGCCCGGTCCTTGACCTGCCGGGACTAGGTCGGGCTAGGCCAAAGCCGGTCTGTTTCGCACCCCTAATCTTGTTGCCATCCATGTTTGCTCAGAAAGGAATGACATGCCATTTATAAAACATTTATCAAACTATCCTCAATGTCTTATCTTTCCATAGGCAAAATTCGCATAGAATTTATCTTCAAATAATTTAATGGTCACAAACTATAGATTACTATTTAGTAACATTGTTGGGCTTTCTTGCTTGAAGCTTGAAGCGTGACTTCAATGTGACTTGACCATGAGTCTGAGTTCACAAGCGTTGCTTTGTCTCATATATTGCATTAAATCATGCTCTCTTTTGGAATATTACATTTATACATGTATTCTGTAAATTAATTAAAAATACTCGAGTATTATTCTTTTAAATACAAAATTAATAAATATGGTAAGTAAAAGTGTGAAATTTGTGCTCAATAGAATACCCTCACTTATCTTTTGCTAGTCCTCGAGTAAAAAAATACTTAAAATCTAAACTAATTTAGTAAAGTAGGGAAATCTTATCTCAGTTTTGAAGGAATCGCGGTTGCACTGGCATGTGCAACAAATCATTAAATCTCATAGTGGACGAGTTTTGTCTCGTGAAAGTTTGTAGTTGATTTACCCACAAAATCAAGAATAAAGTAGAATAAAGAAAAACAAAGTGATGAACAAAGAAATATGCACAAAATGAAAAATAAAGAAAGAAAAAAATCTTTTCTAATGTTATCTCTTAAGTTAGTTTTAGCTAGTTATGAGTTATCAAATTTTATAAGAATCATCATTCTTTAGATTCATCTCATAATAAGGACTTTTTCATCTCATGGTAAGGATAAGATCTTAGTTTTCACTTTCACCATCATGTGTCCAAGCTCAACTGTATTTCGTGTGTGTGAGTAAAGTTACAGGCATTGGATATAAAAGTCGAACCCTTCAACACTTTACATATTTTGTTATTTTCATTACTAAATAGGTTTTATTGTCTAGTTCCATTAGATACTAGGCTACTCATTGGTGAGGGATATGGACTCCGAAACCAGATGGCTTTAGGGCACTTGGCTTGAAAACCCTTGGAGCTTAATTACTCACGTAACTTAGACCATGAAGCTTGACTTATTTATAGGGGTTGTCCATGCAAACCTGTCTCTCTTTTGACCTGAGTGTTAGTGCTTTCTGAGATCTCAACACCCATCTACTCAATTGACAAGTAACACTTCAAGTAATATATTTTTCTTTTTGAGATATATATTTCTTTTATGCTTAAGTGTATCAACTCCTTCTTAATACACCCCATAATTAGAATTTTGTGACGTGAAAAATGTGAAGTGGCAAAGGAGCTTGGACTCGGTCAAGATCAAGTTATGTTTCAAGTTTTTCCCCTACTTCTAAAAATCCAAAAATCCTATCAATTTGACTTCACTCTTGAAATTCAAACTCAAATTATCTTACTTACAAATAGTTCACTAAACTATTTTAGGATAATCCTAAGTTTTTTTGATTTTTTTAGAAAGAAAGGAAAAGAAAACATTTTTTAATTTTTTAATTTTTTCCCTTTTTTTGAAGGATGAAAATAAAATATAAATAAGGAAAAAATGGTGAAACCTCTCCCCATACCCAAATCTTACATTACTCTTCAATGGAAAAGAGCCTCCCCTTTTTTTATAAGAAAGAAAAGAAAGGTAAAAGAAAAGAAAATTTTTGTAACTTTTCAAGTTTTTTTTTTCAATTTTCTTTTTTTGTTATCAGCATATTAACAAGATTATCCACATGTGATTATTCAAAATAATTTGATTCATGAAGAACCGTGACTTCTCCAACTCTCTCACTTGAAAATTCTAAAAGTGGTTTTAAACGTTGACTGTTTACTTTAAACAATTCACCATTTTTAGGATTTTCAAATTCAACAATTTCATCAAGATACACAATTTTTACTATATAAAGTCCAGACCACCTAGATCTTAATTTGTCAGGAAACAAGTACAATCTGGAAGCATGTCGGAGAGTTTTTGGCATGAATTAAATAATTTTCTCACAAATTTTATCAATAAATGCTTTAGTTTTCTCCTTATATATTCTAATGCTCTCATACACATTATTTCTTATCACTTTAAGTTCAGCCAATTGCAAATTCCTTTGAGCTCCGGTAATGGCTAAATCGAAGTTCAATTTATTTATAGGCCACATGGCTTGATGTTCCAGTTTCACAAGCAAGTGATAAGCCTTTTCATAAATAAGCTGATTGGGGGACATTTCTAAATTGGTTCTAAAAGTGGTACGGTACATAATGCATTCACAAATTTCAAGGACCAATCTATCCTACTATCATTGACAATATTTTTAAAAATTTGTTTAATTTACCCGTTAAAAATTTTACTTGGCCACTGATTCGAGGGTGGTAAGGTGTGGCCAATTTGTGAGTGATTGAGTATTTCTTCATTAAGGCTTCAAAGAAATGATTACAAAAATGTGTCCATCAATCAATGATGAAATTCCATGAGGTGCCAACCTAGAAAAAACATTTTTCTTTAGAAATTTTGACAATAACCTTGTTATCATTGGTCTTACATGGCACTACCTCAACCCATTTGACACATAATCTACTGCAAACAGAATGTATATAGTCCCGAAAGAGCTCAAAAATGGACCTATGAAGTCTATGCCCCACACATCAAAAAGTTCCACAGATTGTTTTGTTTACAGGCATCATGTCCCTTTTGGTGACCTTACCCAATTGTTGACATCTATTGCAATTTCTACAGAAGTCTATTGCATCGTTAACATACTAGGCCTGTATCACATTGCAAGATGTTAGCAGCAATTTTATTAGGTCGAAAGTGTCCCCTCGTATGCTTGGTCATGACAAAATGATGGAATGCTTCTAATCTCATGATTAACACACATCTCTTAGTGATTTGATTAAGGCAATACTTGAATAGGTAAGGATCATCCCAATAAAAATGCTTTACTTGGGAGAGAAAATATCTATCCTATGTGAACCACTATGTGAGTGTCTGATTGGTCACCAAATAGTTTACTATGTCAGCAAATCATGGCTCAGTGATAGATAAAGTTAGGAGTTCTTCATATAGAAAGTAATTATTAATTTGTAGCTCATTAGAGGGTGCATTACTCAAATGGGAAAGATGTCTACTCCCACATTCACAGATCTTTTTTTGCCTCTTATTTCTACATTAAATTCTTGAAGTAAGAGGATCCATCTAATCAATCGTGACTTAGCATCTTTCATTGTTAAGAGATGCCTTGATGCAATGTGGTTAGTGTTGTAGGTCACCTAGAGGGGGAGGGGGAGTAAATAGGTGACTAGCTAATCTAATGCCAAACAATGCGGAATTAAAAACTATTATGCAAACTAAACAAATGCACAATGTATAACCTAAAAGTGAAGCCAAATTTTCGGTGAAGGGCTCTGGACTTCTCCTCAAGATTCCTCTAGATTAAGAGTTGAAGTGCTATTTTAGCTCTCTTGGTTGAATACTAGTGTGAGCACAATATCAAGCATGTAAAGTATGAACAAAAATAACAATGCTAGATATCAAATAACCCAAGCAAGTATATCTATTTAGCACAAGTAATATCAAATAAATAGAGATATGGATAATAAAGAGCATGCAAGATATTAATCACAAGTGAGTGAGAGATGAGCAAATGCAAACACGAGAGATTTGTTTCGAGGTTCGAGCCACTTGCTCTACGTCCCCGCCTTCACCACTATGAAGGATTCCACTAAAATAAATCCCGCAAGATCACTCGGTGCCGCAACACCTACAACGAGCTCCCTCAAGAACTCTTAGACCCCCAAGTCCCTCACTTGTTCCTACAAGCACAACACACGCGAACCCACAAGATTGCCGAGGCCGCAACCTTTACAACTCCTCCAAATAGAACAATTGGTGATCTCTTCACTTGACCACCAATAAACACTCTCGCAACAAGGATCCTAAAGGATAGATATGACTATGAAAAGCTCAAGCTTGTGTGAGAAAAATAAGATAGATTTGAAAGTGAAAAACACAAGAAATCCTTATGAAAATGACAAGAGATACACTCTGGATGAACTCTCTTTTGATATGTAAATGAAGCTCTTAAAACTTGGTGAAAAACTTCTGTGAAGGATAAGAAAATAGCTTTAGAAAACACTTCCCAAAATCTTGTATAAAACTGGCCAAAGGACCCCTTTTATAGAGGCTGTCAAAAACTAGCTGTTGGGCCAGGAATGACCTGTCGGTCGACCAGCCGGTCGACCGGCCAATGGTCATAAAAATGACTGTTGAGGTTGCCGGTCGACCGCCCGATCGACCATCTCCAAGGCAAACAGTCTATCGGTCGACCGGGCCAACCCGAGACATGGGTTGAGCCAGTCGGTCTACCATACGGTCGACCGGCCCTTAGGCATTGGGCTTGTGCACGTCCTTGTGCACGTCGGTCGATTGACCAGTCGACCGAGCCCAGGTTCGATCGACCGGTCGGTCGATCGCCAGCAGCCTAAAAATTAAGTTTTAGGGTTTAAAATCTAACTTGATAAATCCATAAGAATTCCAATAAATCTTCAAAAATTCTATAAAAAAAAGTTCATGTAAATAAGTTGAGGTACAAATATATGCGATCAAAAATCACCACATATTACAAACAATTTGAACTATTTTTGAGGTATAGAAATTTAGGCTTAAAACAAAAACGGTATTTTTCAAAACTTAGATTTTGAAATGGAAATTTATTTTCTCCAAAACATGTATAAACACAAAAACAAGTATTGAAATATATTTGAAGCATAGTGTGTATGAATAGAATCCGATACACAAAGAAGATGAAATATACTTGTTTTTAACAATAAGCTCAAAATAAGTTTTGATAATACAAAACTTAAATACATGATATAAACTCTTCAAAAGAAGTTTTTTAAACAATATGAAGCAATAGTGTATATGGATGAAATCCAATACACGTATAAAGCATGTAAACTTGTTTTGAAGAAATCTATTCATGAAACCAAAAGATATATTCTTAAAAATCAAAACCAAAACTATATTTTCTTCAAAACTAAACTTAAATATGAAAGTTATGAAATATTTTATGTGTGTAGCTTGAGCAATCCACAACTAGTTTATTCTTTACATTTTATCCTAAAACAAAAACTTAAACTTTCAAAGTAAAACTCAAGTCTTCTCTTGAAAATCTTCTTCTCCATTTTGACTTGATCTAAACTTGATCTATGAGCTAGACTCCTCTTGAGTTTTTGATGCGATCTTAAAGCGCGAGCTCTTGAATCAATACGTGCTAGCTTCAAAACTTGACTTCGAATCTTTTGTTGAAGCTAAACATCGACTAAAATTTTAATAAATATCTGAAATTTAATAAATATAAGATCATTAGTACTATAACTTCATGAGTTAATCATTATCAAAACTAGAGTGATGAGACTTTGAGTCAACAATCTCCCCCTTTTGATAATGACAAAACTCTTAAAGTTATATATGCATAGATTAAATATAAGCTTCATAGAAACCCTCCTTACTCATGCATAACAAATAAACAAATAAATATTCAATAAAAGTGCATAAACAAAGTATTAAACAAACAAAAACATATATGCATAAACAAAAATATTAAACATGCATTTATAAACTCTCTCAATTCTTCTCCCTTTTTTGGTCAATTCATCAACAAAGGGGTGAAGAAAAACAACATGATATATATATATATATAGTGACAGCTGAGAGAGTCTCTCTCAGCTGGCGGCTGAGGTACATTTTTCACACACACACACACACACACACACACACACACACATATATGCGATATAAACTCATGAAGAGGAGAGACGTTAACTCCCCCTGCATACATGCATTACATGGAGAAGGGATGACTAAGCCCTAATCCATATAAGCATAATATACAATGTATAAACGGAGATGTTAAGCTCCCCCTACACACGTGTACCATATAAAGAAAAGAGGTCAAGCTCTTCTTTATATAAAATACACTCAACATGAATCTATACATAGAGGAGATGTTAAGCTCCCCCTTGCATATAAGCAATACATATCAAGACAAATTTTGAAAACCACTTAAAACAAATTTTAATAGCAATTAAAATAAGCAAAACAAAATAACAAATTTTGATACTGCTTGTAATCAACAAAAACAAATTTTGTTAAATTAATAGACATAAATATTAAGATACCAATTTGAAGATTTTGATACCATACCAATTGTAGGTTTTGATACCAATCGATAAAACAAATTTTGATACTAATAGAAAAAAATTATTTTCTAAAACGAAATATTTTTCTCAAAAAGAAAGATTTTTTCCATTTTTGAAATACCATCAAAATCAATGCTTAAGCTTGTAAAAGATATCAATTAACATTTAGAACTAAATCAAGTTTAGCAAAAAGTAATTTGTGCTATAAAGAATATATATATTAACATTTTTAAACTAACACAAGAAATCATATATATGTATGTATGATCAATTGAAATATTGTGCATACAAATATAGAAAATAATTATGTGTATACAAAAATCAATTTTCTTGATAGGTATGTGTATAACTCATAACTATCATCCTATCATGCACATGCTTAAAAAGATATTTACTACAGCACACAAAGCATGGTCACCCAACCAACAGCCCTTTTAGGGTAGGAGTTTTCAAAAATAAAGTTTTGAAGATAATTATAGATTGAAAATACTACCAAGCGAAGAATAAAGAACTAATTTGAAATAGTTTTTAAGGAACTAGTTCAAGATTCTAGAAAAATGAATCAAAACATGTATCTCATGAAAACACGTATATTACACAAGAATTGTCACTCAAGATCTATATAGCATAAAATATGTGCTCATGAAAGTTAAGTCATGAGTAAACATAAAAAATATATAGAGTATTCAAAAATCATGTAATAGACATAGTCATGGAGATAAATCAATAAAGTTCAAAACAAAACTCATATCAATTTTTTTTCTCAAAATCATGATATATCATATAATCATGCAAGTATCATCAAAACTAGGACATACAATGTACAATCAAACATAAAATGAGTACACAAAATAAATAAAACATGTATATCATGTAACTCAAAAATTGTACATGCATAACACAAGTTTTAACAATATTTACATACGGACATATGATATAAACATTTAAATCAATGTATGCTTAACTAAAGCATATAAAAACATGAATCAATAAAAAGAAATAGGCATGTAAATTCATTTGAAAACATGAACATTATTTTCAAAAATACATGCATAGCTAGGCAACCAATCAACTCAACTAATAGCACAAAATATTATATGATAGAGTTTAGATTACTTACACTAACATATAAACATTTAAAACATTTTAAAAGTGGAGGATGAAATGGTTACCAACATGATGTAGCCAATCCATTTCTCCAAAAACACGGTGGTCCTCCTACCAAAACTTCTTAATAGCAATGCATCCATGATGTGTCCGTCAAGCTCCAATTGCATCAACTATCAAGGCACCAACCCTCTCACGTTTTGTGAGAACTTACACCTATATTAAAAACAAGATGTGGAGATTTTGGTACCCATATCTTTTGGGTCCATGGGGGTTAGTAGCAATAGGAATCCAAACATTTTTATTTGCAAAATTCAATGAATATAATCTATCAAAGCAAAATCTTACAAGATGATCTTTGCGGCCATAATGTGTATATGTGTACACTCTAGCATACATATGTGTGGTGTGAATGTGAGCATGGTGTGCATGTGATAGATGCCGTGGATGGTGTACATGAATATGTGGAACATATTTCTTGCGAAATGTAGATTCCAATTTAGAGTGATCAATAGCACATTGGCTCAAAGTGGAGCCCAAAAAACTTCTTCAAAATACATATATCATTTTCAATTTTAGATGAAGAAACATGAGCATCAGAAACAACATTCTTCTTCTTTTAAAAATAGAAATATTTTCATTTTCTTTTAAAATAATTTTTTTTTCAAGGAATCATTTTCCTTTAAAGCAATCTCTTTTTTTGGAAATCAAAATACTTGATTTTTCAAGGATTCATTTTCTTTTGAAACAATGTCAAATTTATTTTGAAGAGAATATTTCCTTTTAAAACAAAATCTTTTTCATTTTTCAATCTTTTGTTTTCAACTTTTAACAAATCATATTTTTTAAGAAGTTTTTAACAAAATAAAGTAAGGTCATCATATAGCACTTCAACTTCTTCATCAAGCTCGGAATCGGAATTTACCTCAATAGGGTTATCCCCTTGGACCATGTAGCATATGTTGAAAATAGTACTTCCTTCATCCGAGTCACTCTCCTTATCATGTGACGTTTGTTCACCGAGAGTGATGAGAGTGTTCCATACTATAAAAGCCGAATCAATGTTAGCAACCCTAAATAAATAATCATCATTTAGGGTAGACTTTAAAGCATGGGTGACTTTTGCATTAGCCTCAAGGTTCTTGTCATTAACAAAATATGAATTTTTGGTTATGGCAAGATAAATATGAATACCTAGGGCTTTGAGATACATGGAGATCTTAACTTTCCAATTTTTAAAGTTAAGAATATCAAACATGGGAGAAGACATGAAATCCATGTGTGTGTATACAAATATTGTGATTAGCAAAAATAGAATCTTTAACTCTAAGTTGTTAGACCCAAATCAAGAGCATCAAGCTCTGATACCACTTGTAGGTATCCTAGAGGGGGTGTGAATAGGTGACTAGCTAATCTAATACCAAACAATGTGGAATTAAAAACTATTATGCAAACTAAACAAACACACAATATATAACCAAAAAGTGAAGTCGAATTCCCGGTAAAGGGTTCTGAACTTCTCCTCAAGATTCCTCTAGATTAAGAGTTGAGGTGCTACTTTAGCTCTCTTGGTTACATACTAGTGTGAGCACAATATCAGGTATGTAAAGTATGAACAATAATAACAATGCTAGATATCAAACAACTCAAGCAAGTATATCTATTTAGCACAAGTAATATCAAGCAAATAGAGAGATGGATAATAGAGAGCATGCAAGATATTAAACACAAGTGAGTGAGAGAGAGAGATGGGCAATCACAAACGCGGGAGATTTGTTTCGAGGTTCGAGCCACTTGCTCTATGTCTCCGCCTTCACCACTATGAAGGATTTCCACTAAAATTGATCTCGCAAGATCACTCGGTGCCGCAATACCTGCAACGAGCTCCCTCAAGAACTCTTGGACCCGCAAGTCCCTAACTTGTTCCTGCAAGAACAACACACGCAAACCCACAAGCTCGCCGAGGCCACAACCTCTACAACTCTTCCAAATTACAACTAGAACACTTGGTGATCTCTTCACTTGATCACCAACAAACACTCTCACAATAAGGATCCTAAAGGATAGATATGGCTATGAAAAGCTCAAGCTTGTGTGAGAAAAACAAGATAGATTTGAAAGTGAAAAATACAAGAAATCATTTTGAAAAAGACAAGAGATGCACTCTTAATAAACTCTCTTTCGATATGAAAATGAAGCTCCAAAAATTTGCTGAAAAACTTCTGTGGAAGATAAGAAAATAGCTCTAGAAAACACTTCTCAAAATCTTGTGTAAACTGGCCAAAAGTCCCCTTTTATAGAGGCTGTCAAAAACTAGTCGCGGGCCAGGAATGACATGTCGGTCGACTGGCAAGTCTACTGGCCAACGGTCATAAAAACGACCGTTGGGATTGCCGGTCAATCGCCCGGTCGACCATCCCCAAGGCAGCCTATCGATCGATCGCTCGGTCCACCAATCGGTCGACCCGAGACATGAGTTAAGCCAGACGGTCAACCGTATAGTCGACCGACCCTTAGGCACCGGGCTTGTGCACGTCCTTATGCACGTTGGTCGACCTACCGATCGACCGAGCCCTGATTTGGTCGACTGCCAGTAGCCCAAAAACTAGGTTTTAGGGTGTAAAATCTAACTTGATAAATCCCTAAAAATTTCAATAAATCTTCATAAATTCTACAAAAATAAATTTATGTAAATAAGTTGAAGTACAAATATGTGTGATCAAAAATCACCACATATTACAATAATTTGAACTATTTTTGAGATATAGAAATTTAGGCTTAAAACAAAAACAATATCTTCTAAAACTTAGATTTTGAAATGAAAGTTCGTTTCTTTCAAAATTTGTATAAATACAAAAACAACATATTGAAACATATTTGAAGCATAGTGTGTATGGATAGAATCCAATACACAAAGAAGATGAAATATACTTATTTTTGACAATAAGCTCAAAATAAGTTCTGATAACTACAAAACTTAAATACATGACATAAATTGTTACTTGAAATACATGATATAAAATACATGATATAAACTGTTACTTGAAATACAAAACTTAAATACATTTATATCAAGACTAAGTAGTCTACAAATCAGAAAAAGATATGCAAGTACAAAGATTTTTTTTAGATGATGATTATTAAATTACAGACTCCATAATCAATTCACATGTTACTTGAAACTTCAAGTTTGAAGACGTAAACAGTTCTCCTGGTATCACTGCATTTTGATGCACTTACATATTCTCCTTGCAGGAACTCCAGCTTCCAGTATATTCAGATTGATCAAACATCTGAGTTTTAATTCTATTCCATCTCTCCAAGGAGAGGAAAAGAAAAGGAAAGACAACCCGACCTCAACCTTAAAAAATCTGTGCTCCTTGCTCGCGCAAATACACAAGTGACTTGGATTGACTTAGTGCACAAATCTGCAAGACTGATGCGCAGTCAATAACACCGGCACACCAGTTTCCCTAATCTCCTGCCTACTGGAGATTAACCAGACTTCACCGAGCTTATAGAGTCTCAGAAACTTCAACGCTCCCTGCAGATGCCTGATTTGCTGCACGGTTGCTTCCAAAAGTCTTTCGATTGGATTCTCTTGCAATTCTTGAACCAAACTGTCAGGGTGGACGACAACAGAGAGAGTTAACAACATATTAAACAAGATATACCATAGCCTCCTACAACTACATGCACAAGGGATGGATTCCTGCAGATTGGTAAATAAGCAGGAAGGGTTACAGGCTGCTGCTACAGGGACGGCAGGATGTACACAAATAATTCAAATAATTGAAGTTCCACATGAATGGCCAGTGAGGCCCAGCTCACTGGTAAAAGGGCGGGAGTGGGTTTTGGAGAGCTCCAGGTTCAAATCCGGCTACGGCCTATGTTATTAAAGAAAACAAGTTCCAGATGAATGCAAGTGCGCTATGCCTTTGCCAAAAAAAAAAAACTTGGAATGAGTTTTAAAATATGAAAATTATAATGAACACGAGGCGTGCTCTTTTGAAGTGTGGTGGTAAAGAGTAAAATGCACCTGGATGGCCCTTTTAGGGAGGATAGCCGCTCCTTCTATGCCAAGCAATCGTGCAACCTGTAAGAAGATACATAGATATTTAAGGCCAAACTTCAGGCATTTTGATCGTTCCCCAACAGTAGGGGAAAAGTTTTGGGGATAGTAAAAAGATATTATGTCAGGGATTCCAAACGAAATGAACCTTTGTCCGAAAAGCCCACATATTTTGGGGTTCCATTTGAAATATGCATGTAAAGGTGATTGTTTTTTATATGAAGGCAAATTATTGCTCTCAAATTTCCAGTAACAACTAAATTGCGAACAGTGTTACAGCAATAAAAAGTAGTCCAAAATATGTTATAGGTCATCTAAGATACTAATTATTTCGATTCAGGTATACTTACCTCCCTCAAAATCTTCTTATCACCTCTTCCAGCAGGTTCATCAAGTTCTGCAATGTTCCATAGAGGGATTTCCAGCAAAGTGTTAATGACATCCTCATCCAGAAATGGAAATCTAGCCTGCAATGGAGAAAATAGAAATAGGACAATAAGTACTTATCAACAAAATGTCTGAGTGATTTGTCAGAAGAAAAGAAAATTAGGGGGGAATATGACTATGCCTCCTTTCCACGATCAGAAATGCATCTGTCATCTCTGCCCAAGTTCCTTTTCCAGATTCTCTGCATATCCAACCTCATTTCCTCTTGCAATGCAGACCACCTGATGGAAAATCAAGTAAATGCAAGGACAAGTACCTAATGGTGACAACATCCCAGAAGTGAACATACAATCCAACTAAACTACCAAAAAAAAAACATGTAGGAGTTTGTGGGGTAGGCTACTGAAAGCCAACACAGAGCAGTTTGATTCTATGGACTGGAGGTGAACTCCTATATGTTATTTTGTTCCAGTTACCAGATCAGTAATTGATCAGAAACTCAAAAAATACACCCAAAGACAAATTTTGAGATCTGATAGGACCCATAAGGTAGGGATTTGTATCAGTGCCAAGGAAACTAGTTGATGGAAATTATTCACATCTTGAACTGGGTTGCATTAACCTTGCAAAGTGTACGCCTATAACTCTTCAGAGGTTGCAACATGAACTCTGACAATTTGTTTAGATAAAAAAGAAAAGAAAAGGATAGCTTCTAAACTACTGTGGCCTTTGTCAGAGTATCAGCGTAAGCACCATTTGCTGAGTGTTGGAGGATACAAACACCAATTGATAGTGGGGTACATAAAGTACTCATACTATCAATATACATTATCAATTTCTGGGTGATATCTTTAACTCTGCATCTATAAACTACATAGTATAGGGAAACATCAAAGTGTACCACCACCAACAACAAACATCAAAATCTTTATCCTGAATATTTGGGTTTGGCTGCATGAATTTTCCTGCATTAAGCTCTGTTAAGAGCTATCTGTTACATTCGTCATGCCCCCAAAAAGGAATAGTCCCACATCAACTGTGTGCTAGAAACATGTCTAGTACATAATAATTTCCATCATCCCACGAATTAATTTATGGTTAGCCTTTTTAAAAGAGGAACCACAGTAAATACTCCATAGTTAAGCATGCTCGGGCAATAGTACCAGGGTAGGCTTACTTCCGAGGAAGTGCTCACTGGGGGATACTACATATAGTATTAGAGCCAAACACAAACCTTGCCACAAGTGTGAAGAACCAAGTAGAACCAGAGAGTAAAGTGCCACATCACCTAAGGATGTAGTAAGGATCACCTCTAAAATTTTTGAGCCTACCTCTAAAACCCCACAGTGCCTAGTGGTCAAAGTGTCTGTGTCAAGTAAGTGTTTATTTCGCAGTGTTTCCAGACAATAACAGCAGGAGTATGCATGTCTTCATCCAAATTGAATAGCCCCATATCAATTGTGTGCTTGAAATGTGCATGTATACAGTAATTCTCATGAACTCAAAACTAACTCTAGCTAGCATTTTTTTAGGGAAGGATCATGGTAAACACAAGCATTAAGCACATTTAGAGACAGTAGTACAAGGATAAGCGACCCATTGAGAAGTCCTTGTTTGGGGTGTAATAACATCAACAACTATCATATCCTTTTCAAATTCCTCAACCCATGCTCAATTGCACCTAGTTATCCTTGCGATCAACTAAAGGGTAAAGACACTTGTTGGTCTCCGGTGCACATGCCTAAACCACTTTCTCCCATTTCTCCCTCAATTTGTTCTTAACTGCGCCTACCTCTAACTTCTTGCAAATGTATTCATTTTTTTATCTCGTCTTTATCATATCAACAAACCTCCAAATTAACGTTCTCATATTAACTACACTAATTTTCTTAGAACATAGTTTCTTAGTTGCCAACAATCTCACCAAAATGCAAGGCTGATTTTAATGGATTACTAGACTCAATGATAGACTATTGGTGACATGCAGAGAACGTGTATGACCAAGTTAAGTAATCTTTTATGTTCCAAGTCATAAGTTTTGGTTTTGATAGAAATGGATTGAGATGGTGGAGGCTTGTCTCACAAGCATCACATATGCTCTATTGATTTAACGGTTAGAGCACCAAAGGGTTTCAATCTACTTACCTAAGACGCTGATCCAATTTCTCCTTATTTATCCTGGGGATGAAGTTTTGGTGTGTATAGTTAAAGCTGCAGCATTTGCAAGGAGCATGTTGGGGTTTCAATTTTCAACAATGGTGGTGGGGGTGTGGGTTGGGGGTAGGGGTGTTGTTTATCGTCATAAATCAGCTAGTCTCCATAGATGGTGCTTATTGCTCGTGAAAGCTGCATCGGGAAGCTTGTGTATTAGGAGATAGACTTGGGCAGCGAGGAGTGAATGAAAATAACCTGACTGTTTCGGTTTGGTTCAAATGTTTCAACGAGCTTGGCAAGTCACACCTCAAATCATTAGCTATATGTGGAAAGGCGAAGGGCTTGTAAAGTATCTTGGCATCTTTGCTGATGGAAAGAGGATTCTTATTGCAACTTATAAGGCAACAATTTATAGAATCAAGAAAGAATTAGCTAGTTGGAAGACGACCATGTTTTTGCTGAGAGAGTCTTGTTGATGAAGTTGGTACTAGCTTCTATGCCCTGTATGTGTTTGCTAATGGTTGGATCGTGAATTGGGTTGTATGAGACATCTACCTATTCTCTTGAGCTTTTCTTTGGGGCAAGGGTGAGAATAAGCATATTATTCACGTCGTGCCTTTCATATATGGTGTGTACTTGACATGGGTGATGGCGGGTTGGAGTTCATAAACCCCAACACTTTAGGGATGCAATACCTGGGAAGCAGGTGGAGGAGATTGAGTCCCTTGGTCTCTGGGGTTGCCCAAAATTACATCAGAAGTGGTTTTGATTTGTTGAAAATGGGAAGAAAGTTTTCATGGATTTGCAAAGGTTGCATGGATCTATTTGTTTAACTTTTAAATAGATTATGTTGGAGATTTGGCAAGAGAAAGCATTGGGCTTATGGAAGATACATGGCTAGAGAGGGACCTCCTCAAAAATTTCCTTTCCTTGTTTTTTATATTGACGACCTTACCAGAGAGCTTAAACTGAAGTTTTACTTGATGGTCCCTCGTGGTGCCGGTGAAGGAAGCTTACCTAGTAGAAGAAGGCTCAAGAAGGATTAACCAAGGAAAGAGTTGGAGATAGATTTGGCGCTCAAAGTGGCTTCACAGGTTCAGAATTTTGTCAAGCAGCTTTACAATCAGTGGCTATGGGGTTAATTAAGAGCAGAATGAACATTGACTATCACTTCTTAGACGCAAAGTTGCAGAGGAAGGCATTCACTTTGCATGGAGCTACCCATACCCTCAAGAGGTTTGGACGACGATCCTTGAGGAGCTTGGAGCGATATAATTGGGGAGATTGCACAATCATTGTGGTGTGATCATTAGGTTGCCTGTTGGGAAAAGAACACGAAGCTGGCAAGCGAACATGCTATATAATGTTTGACGTCTATGGAAAGAGAGAAATAAGGGTTTTTTTTTTTTTTTTTTTTTTTAAGGAGGCCAGAAGTGATGCTCTACAGACTACATGTCGGTTCCAGTGTGAAGAGGAGTAAAGAGGATGACCTGCAAAGGTCTTGGAATTGACACACAGCAGATCTCTCTGTATGTACGGAGAGCTGTGCTCCCATGGTAGATCCTAAATGCTAGGAAGTGAAGTTAGGGGTGTAGCTGGACATTCGAAAAACTAAAATTTGCTTCGTATTCGCATCTGTTTAAGCAAACACAAATAGTAATAATCATATACACTCCGCTTAGAATCCACTAATAGAAAAAGCGGATGCATATTTTATTATTACAGCGTCTATTCAATAAAAATACTATATATTTCATATATAAGTGATTATTATTTGTAATTGTAATTCAATAACTACAAGCGAAAACAAAGTGGACACCATGATATATGCATCCACTTTATTTAAAAAGCAGATAATTATTAGATGAATATTAAACAAAGTTGGATACTATTGATTACTATTTGTATTCACTTATATGCAGATACAAAGAAATTTTAACCATAGTTTTTCCTTGCAATATTTTAATAAGCTAGAAACTCATTTACAAAATAGACTTGTCTGTTTGGGTGTTTGTGGGGGGGGGGGGGGGGGGGGGGGGGGGGGGGTTGCAGAGAGTCGTGAAGCCCCCCAATTACTTAACTTCGAGCATGGGTCTCAATGCTTTTTCATCTCATGTACCTCACTTTTGTAAATAGACTGTTAGCTCATAAACGGTTTTCTCTTTATTCTAAAACTCATCAAAATTGATATTTATAGTACCAAATCCAAAAAATGTATTACTAATTAGAAACAAGCACTTATATAGTAATTATATATCATTTTCAATTTCATATATTTAGTAGTTACAAAATATATGAATTATATATATTATAAGCAGAGCAAATATTAAAACGAGCAGATC
The DNA here is from genome assembly GCA_038442645.1 of Agave tequilana. NCBI lineage: Eukaryota > Viridiplantae > Streptophyta > Magnoliopsida > Asparagales > Asparagaceae > Agave > Agave tequilana. The sequence goes on along the minus strand of JAVJIF010028487.1, from coordinate 9,231 downwards.
TACAATATCCGCATTCGCTTCATTTATAAATGGATACTAAGCAAATGATATTTGTAAGCAAGTCGGATATTGCCTATTGCAATCCATATTCACTTAATTTGATGTGGATAGGAAGTGGATTTAGATATTTTGAATATCCATTTACACCTCCAGAGCGCCAAAGTGTGTGGCAGGAAGTCGAAGAGAGAGTCTGGATGGTCGGCGGCAGGACGCAGGGATAAGGCCTCGGTAGCAGCAGTGACCGTTGAGTAGGACAGCCTCAGGTGCAGCAGCAAGGATGCTCCAAGTAGCGATCGAGGCGGGAACAATGACCTTTTCAAAGCCTCACCAGTCCTCGACTCCACCTCAGGATTGTCGGAGAGTAAGGCAATGAGCTGACGATAGAGATGGTCGTGGCGACGCAGATGGTGACTGCAGTCACATCCTTGATTCGTCGGAGACGTCGCTGAGCCTGGATGATCAGAGACAGGATGCGGTGATTCGGTCCTCGATGGCAGCACAGCCATTCGCCAAGCTGGCGACAAGGACAAATTTCACTTTTTGGACGTTGCTGGTAGCAATCGAGGCGGGCACGACGCGTCTGCGGATAGCAAGGGGCTCGACGCATGGCGAGTTTCAAATTAGGGAAGACCGTCAAGGTTTTGAATTAAATGTTGAATTCTGATGGGAGAGCGGGCTCCGGGTTTGAGCGGGTAGCATACCCGATTCCAACCCAAGCAGGTAGCGGGTCTGAAGCATCCCATTTCAAAGAGAGTGTGCCTCTTATTGTGCCAGAGCCAATTGTGGAGGATATTGGGCCAACTGGCACTGGGCCAAGTAAGGTTAGGGATGGGTCTTTTCCAGATGTGGAGTCTAACTCAATAAGGGTATTATTTCACTTGATGGGACTGAGTGGCGGGCAGAGTGTGATGGGCCAGTTATTGGAAGGGAAGAAATTGTAAAAATGGAGAGTATATTGCATAGGGGGGAGAACTCTATTGTGGATAAGATTAACATGCTTAAGTCCTTGGTTCAAGATGTTCATGCAGGGATCAAGGAGAAGACAGAAATCATTGAGTTTTCTACTGCATAATGTTCTTCCTCCGCAGAGTTTAGATTTTTTACTGACGGGGCCTTCTGCCGCAAGTCACAAGTCGACATGATTGGAGTGGATCCCGGACGCGAGAGGTTTGATTCTGAGATGCAACTGCGACTATTGTGAGAGAGAGAGAGAGAAGTGTACAGGACTGTTTGCTCAATGTGTAAGAGGAGTGTGCTCTTTTATTGGGTAGGAGTGTATGTTATATGGTACGAGTGTGTTGTAATGGGGAAGGAGTGTATACGAGTGTTCTATCAACCCTCTCTTCTTGTATTCCTCATTTTTATTTTTTTAATAAATTTACTGGGGCTAAGGCCCACCATTCTCTCAAAAAAAATATCATTTTTTTATGAGTTCATATGGAACTTTGCTACCTTATAAAATTCTTTTAATATTATACAGACATTTTAGAGGATCCAGATATTATCTGAATATACAAATCTTATTCATATATTTAACAAGTTTTGGAGCAATTCAGATAGAGAATAATATTTTTGGCTAAGCCCCGGTTACACCCCTAGTGAAGATAACTTTTGATGGTGACATTGTGAAGGAGATAAACAATGTCTTTCTGATTAGACAAACGTCGGGAGCTATCCACACAGGTGGTTGCTCCCCTGTCCAAGATTCTAAATATCGAATAGGGATCGTATCGGATAGGGGTTTTTCATATCGGATATGGATATCGGGGGAAATATCGGGGATACGCGCACATATCGGGCGTTCATATTGGACACTATATATAATGAAATACTGATAACTAAAAGTTGATTTAGTATCATAGATACCATCTACCTAATAATAATGATGTAATATGCATGCAAAGACAATAAAAAATAATGTACATTTACACGCAGTCGTGCAATAAATAAGTTATTTCATATCGGGCGATATATCAGGTGATTTATCGGCTGATATTTCAAATATCGGCCGTTTTTTGCTGCAAACGATATGGCGAACGATTTCTCCATATCGTATCGGCAGCAGGCAAAAAAGAAAATATCAGACGATATATCGGCCGACTCGGCCGATATTTAAAACAGGGCCCCTGTCCTAGCTTGGAATGTTATGGTTATAGAGTTATGAATCTACGGGCTAGGGGGGGCAATGACAACTTACTGATTTTTACTAATCTACGCATTTGGGTAAAAGGAGTCTCTTTCTTGGTAGTCCAATCGTTATTACATGACTAGTCTTCTTCATCCATCAGTAATGCACTGATTATTAAGGCTTCACGAGTCTTCTCCAACAATTTCCATCATTGAATTACGTACACAGGGAAGATAACCAACTTGCTGATTGAATAGTTAGACATGTAATCGTTCCTTGCTGAACCATGTTTGCTACTCTGATTATCTACCTGACCTAATTAGTTAGTTTATATAGTCTGGATTCTTCTTCCATCCTTTATGAAAAACAAAGTAAATAGCCAATGGCTTGATCGGGGAAAAAGCATGGTTGGTTGTATAGCTGTCTAATAAAATTTTCCTTCAACTTTGTGGCTTTTCTATGATTATTAAGATACAGAGTCCTTATGCATTTCACATGCTCACTCTACCATTATGATGAATGGTTGGTCCTAAGCAACAAAAGCATTCCCTCCTAAGTATTGTTGACAAGCAGTTTGAAGGATAACCTAGTTTCTTCTCATTTTTCTGCTAAAGCTAATATCCATAAACTCCAATTTTATCCTACTAATTATATGTGTTTAGATTCTAAAACTACTCCCCAAGCCTGGTCAACAAACACAATGTCATCGGCAAACAACATGCAGTATGGGACCTCACCATAGTATGGCAAATTGCACCATAGTATGTTCATGATAACTAAAGCAAAGTGATAGTGAATGACTGTCTTTTCTATAATGGTTCTCACGCTATAACTAATCTGTCACTCATATCCTTACATCATTATGACTAGTGACTGCGAGACACTTTTCATTTGTACAGGTAATTTCCCTAGGTCAAAGTTCACTTGTAATCTCCCTACATTAGAAATTACCCATATTATAAGTTTTTTGTAGATCAAAGTGCCCTTTGAGGAAGCTGCATCAGTAAGCAACTTTATATCACTTTCCCTTTTGTATGAGAACACACAAAAACTGTTTGACCGATTCAAGAGTGGTAGACATGCGAAGGGTTTATTCTAACTCTAGAGGTCAGAATTAAAGCATACCCTCCCTGCCGATATTTTGTCCTGTGCCTGCCATAGCCAGCACATTGCTCATCTGCACCAGAACCAACAAAGAGAACTCTTGCAGTTGACTTGTATTTGTAACGACAACGAACATCTTGAATATGGTTACAAATCTCTCCATCCACCCATCCATCTCCTCCAGCAGCCAGCCACAGTGCGATGCCAATGTTAAGATCCTGTAAAAGAGAACATGTGTAAAGGTACTGTAAAACAACTTAGGGCTCGTTTGGAAACAAGGTTAAGTTTCCCAAATTAAGGTTGGGAGAGATTGGGGCTCAAAACAAGGTTATTGAAACTGGGCCTTGTTTGAGAAACTAGGGTTACAAGACCTCCAAAACTTATGAATTTGGGCTTATTGAAACTCCAGTTTGAGTGGAGTTCCAGGAACTGGGGTTTGTGTGGGTTAAAATCTCAGTTTCATGTTAACTTAAACGAAACCCCAGTTTGAGAAACTCTGTTGCCAAACTAGGCCTCAGTAATATACTAAATCAAGACATTAAATATGCTTCATCACCAGACAGCATTTAGACAAAAAAAGGCATTCACCAAATTGTTGCTTTAAATATTTGCATCTTTGCAGCACTCCAAGCCAAAACAAGTGGATTTTCCAAGATAATCAAATTTCATACAGCTTAAGTAAGTTCCAGTGGGTCATTCCACAACAAATGACAGAAAACTAGTTTGATCCTAGAGCTTTAAAAGTCTGGATTAAGGCTTTCAGAGGTTAAAGATTTTCAGCTCAAGCAAATAGTTTAAATAAACATTGACCAGATTGAAAGAGTGTCAGCTTAAATATTTACAATAGAAAGATGATGATGTTGCACCAATATGTTATTATAAAAGATTATGAGGAAAAAAAAAAAGAAGAAAGAGAAAATCCTGTTCATAATCTGTATAAACTATAAGGCAACAATAAAGTTGATCTCCTTCATTACCAACTTTTTTGTCACATCTTGTTTGAGAAACAGAACAAGAAAATATTAATAACATAGTATACCAAAAAGGCATGCATTTTATTACACAAAAATAGAATAATACATACCATGTAGGTCTTAGCAGGATGTATGAGTGACATCAGATGTTTGGTTCCCAGGTCAAACTGGACAGCGTAGCATCAATCTCCACAAGCCGCCATCTGAAATCTAAATCAGACACTCATTGGAACTTGAACAAGCAATCCAAAGCTTTCTTGCCCAGTAAGGAAGACTCCAAATTATATGTGCATGCACATAATCAAGATTAACAAGGAAAATATGTACAGATTGATAGTCATGAAAAAAAATCACGTAAAATATTAACAGAAGATAATCCCCTTGCTAAAGTTTTGCACAGAACACACACACACACACACACACACACACACACACACACTGACTGACTGATACATGAGCTTTGTTAATTTATTTCCAATGGTAAGGGCGCCAAGTTCTAAAATTCTCAAACCCAACTACAAACTAAGGCTTGAATATTTTTAAAACTTGTTTATTTTCTGCAAGATCATTTTCTAAAATAGATAGTTTACCATAACCAAACATTATATCTTCAATTCAGATTAGAGACCCTTCTCTAGTTTAATGTTGGCATGATATTATTGCTTCGGGATAATCCAGGAGAAGAGTGTGGTTGGAGATGACATTGATATTCAAGATAATAACTCAAGAGAAGATGAAAACATGGTCACGATTAAAGGAGAGCATATTTCATAATGTTCCTACAAGTTCAAACAAAGACAAATAGGTATAGACTATGTTGCACAGACACGACAACATTGAAATGGACACGACACGCGGATACATGACAAATTCTTTAAAATACACACGACATGTGTGTCCGACACGTGTGTAATACACGTTTCGGACACGACACGGCTCCACGATAGGAGTGTCCGTGCTACATAAGGTATAGATCAGCTCAAAAAGGAGGAAGAGTGGGAAGGGGGGTTGCAAAATGAGGAGCTTCAAACCAGAAAAAGTTTATCTCAATTTGAGAAGCATGAGCAGTAAAATCATTTTCTGTTCCTGATAGTCCAATTCTTCTCCTCATGAGTATGTTGAAGGCAGAGAAGCTCATCCCTTACCAAGAAAATGCAGGACTCCGACATATGATGATATACTTGATCATAGAGACCACATGAATTGTAAATAGGCAGATCATAGAATTGACCTTGTAACGTAAACCTTTTCCCTACTTTCATTCACAACTTATAACTTTGTGGACGAGAATAATGCAATACTAGTTCTCATGGTAAGTGGACAAGATACACAAAATATGACCAGAGAAATTGAAAAATAAATAAAAACAATATAAATAAAATATCACCAATGAAATTGCAAAACAGTAAAAACCAAAAATTATCAGCTAGGTGTATAAAAGAACTGGCAATATCACAAATGAAATTGCAAAGCAATAAAAACAAAAAATTATCAGCTAGGTGTATAAAAGCATTGGCATGCACAAAAAGGGAAAGGTTGGAGACATAACTTTAAAAAAGATGCATTAGCTTTAAAAAAGATGCATTACTACCTCCTAGATGGAGCAATTTTTTGAAGTTCCTTTAACCCTGTCCTTGCTGAAACTCTGTCTGGAGCAAGCTGGCCATCAAAGCTTACATTCAGTAGATCTATTATGTCTGCCAAAACAAATCAGATCAGTCACCAACTTACATATTGGCCTCAGGAAATTACAAACAAGAAAATAATCTTTTATTTTGCATTAAGGGAACTAAGCTGTGCAGAGAAAATAGAGAACAGATCTATTATGTGTGCCAAAACAGAATAGATAAGTCACCAACTCACTTACTGGCCTCAGGAAAATCACAGACAAGAACATGACCTTTTTATTTTGCATTAATGGAACTAAGCTGTGCAGAGAAAAAGAGAGCAGATTTATTATGTCCGCCAATATAAAACAGATCAGTCACCCAACTCACTACTGGACTCAGGAAAAACGCAAACAAGAACATAACCTTCCTTCTGAAACCAAAGCATACTTTTCATTATAGATACAGCCTTTATGGATGATTGCCAGAGGGCGACGATGAAGCATAAATCAGTAGTACTTGTGATGAGCTTGAAAACCATAGGAAAAGGAAATAGGAATTCACAACTAATTACATTAAAACACATTCAGCTGCCACAACTTTCATGTTCTTTTTCAGTTTACTATACTTCATTTGCTAGCAGTCAAGGTGGAAGTGTGCCTTTGGTTTAAGGCTAACAGAAGATTATGATAGCCAAAGCTTACAAGTAACGAAGGGTTAACTCCCATTAACTTCAGTTTAATATTGGCATGGGAGCTTCTTCTATGATTGTTACAATTCATTATAGAGTTTCCATATTGGCATCTTAAAATTAAATAAAACTACAAATTATTATTAATTGTTTTATATGGTTTGATTTGGTTACATATTTCAGAGTGTTTTAAATGACATTGACATTCCAATAACATATAACATGATATCAATTGTTTTATATTCATATTTAGTTCGAGTGAAATAAATTTATTTTAGTAATTTGAATGGTCAACAATGTTTGTTTTTGGTACACTTTTCATGAGTTGCTTGTATAAGAATTCTAAAATTTTCTGTAATTAGTATTATTTTATTTGGCCTGGATCTATACACGTGGCATTTGGCCCATAGGCTTACCATCGAGGGAGACTGGAGATAAGGGAGGCATGTCAAGAAAACCTCTATTCTGGAGAAAAGAGCTCTACAAGAAGGGAGAAATAGAACCCAAGTAAATGATCTCTACTAGAATTATGCAAGACCTGCACAAAAATATCGCAATTAGCCTCCATCAAGCGTATTAGCCACAATATACCTCCTTTTGACCATTACATCATAAACCTGCATGGTAATAGTTGATAATACAAATATCATGAAAGCATGTATGATATGTTCCATGACGAGCATCTGGTTATGCGAGCAATAAATAGAGCATCCAAGAACCTTCTATCTAACAAGTATATTGATGTTTATACTAGAGTTTTGAGTATCGGGACATCCTAATCCTACTGGAAGTAGGATTCACCTAGCTTATAAATTTGGACAAGATCTTGATAGAGTGACACCTTCAACTTATTCACGTGATATCTTCGTCAAACGTATCTTCTTCTCATTACTCTTACTTATCTTCTTTCCTATTGTTAAAATATAAATACCTCAACCCTCACCTCAACTTCGGAGTTTTGGTGCAGTGATAGGGACTTTAATATTGTATCAGAGCAACTCAGATCCAAATCCCACCGGGCGTGTATTAAAAAGCAGATTTTAAAAAACAAAAATATCGCTAGTGAAAAAGCCTAGGTTTTGGTCGATAAAAAAAGGCGCTCGACCTGCAGGGGCATGTTAAAATATAAATACCCCAACCCTCACCTCAACTTTAGAGTTTTGATGTAGTGATTGTTGGCCCAAAAGCCCATCACTCTAGTTTTGATGATGACTAACTCATGTAGTTATAGTACTAATGATCTTGTTGTGTTTAAGTTTCATATATTGATCAAGATCTTAGTTGGTGTTTAGCTTCTTTGAAGTCAACACATGGTGATTCAAGAGCTCAAGTTTATAGAACATATCTAGTACTCAAGATGGAATCTAACTCGGAGAATCAAGTTTGGATCAAGTCTACTTGGAGAAGAAGATCTACAAGAAGACTTGTCTAAAGTTTGTGAGTTTAGATCTCTTGTAAAGAGTAGATTAGTTTTGAGTGCTCAAGCTTACACAAACACACAAAAGTTTTCATATCTAGTTTTTCGATTTTGGCATTTTACAAGGATTGATTTTTGATACATGTTCAATATTTTTCAAATTTTTATATCATGTTTCAAACATGTATCTCATAGCCTATGTATTGCCAAAACACTTTTTAAACCAGTACAAAATATTTAAAAATGAGTTTGATTTCAAAAATTATCTGAAAAGTGTTTTCTAGGCCAAGTCGGTCAACCGGGCGGCCCAGTCGACCGAGCCTCTTGGCTGTTTCTGGGTGTTCGCTTGTGAACGTTGTGCACGTTTGTCGGACGACCAACCAGTCGACCGGCAACCTAGCGGTCAACCGACGACTATCACACCTAAGTCTCGGTTTGAGATCGGTCGACTAGGCGGTTGACCGATGCCTATCAGCTAGTTCAATATTTTGAATTACCTGTCGACCGTTCTGTCGACCGTTCTGCTCATCTGCTCGACACTCTTTTAATATTTTGACTATAACTTTTTATTTGATATTCAATCAATGTGATTCAAATTGCATTACAAAAATTTTCAAGAGCTAATTTTTCACCTTCAGCAGAGTTTTTCGACAAGTTTTTAAATAGTTTTTGAGCTAAAAATCCATATCTCTATTTGGTTTCATAGTTTTGGAAAATCAAAGAAACAAGTTTTGGGAAATTCAAGTTTCAAGTTTCAAATTTTTATATCATTCAAGATGTTTTCCCAATTGTTTTCTTTTGTGTTTTCATTTCCAAATCTTTATTTTCTCATAAGCTTGAGTTATTCATTGCAAAATCTATCCTTTAGGATCTTATATTGTGAGAGGTGTTGTTTGTGGTCTTTAGGATCACCAACTGTTGTAACCATTCTTTTTGTGTTGTGCTTCGGCTTTGTGACTTCCCTCTTGTGTAGAGTGATTGCTGTTGTACATAGGTTTTGTGCCTCCTCTTGTGTAGAGCATTGGGTTTGTATCCTTCGTGGAGTTCCTTAGTGGAGATAGTAGAAATCCTTCACGCGATGAAGGCGGGGACGTAGAACTTGTGCTCGAACCTCAAAAAATATCTTTGAACTTGTGTTTGACTCTCTCTCTAAACTCTACTCTCTTATATCTCGCATTGCTATCAGTGTTCACTTATTCATGCTTGATATTGTTTGTGCTCTCACACTTGTATTGAACCAAGAGAGCTATGAAGATCCTCAACTCTTAGTCTAGTGGAATCTTGAGAAGTTTTAGAGCCCTTCACTGGAA